>JAUKPT010002375.1:0-13379 GCA_032273505.1 Nanomia bijuga | reverse complement strand
CTCAAGAACAATTCAATCAAAATTTATCAAAATTTGCATACTTCCTTGACACTTAATTATTGATCCCTATATTCAATGAATTATAATTTCAAATATTATTTCACCATATTTTGACCTTTTTGTAGATATGAGGAAAAGCTAAACCCCATGGAATTTTTGTTTCGTTTTTTCACGAATGTGTAGCAAATTGTCTTCATTGTACAAACAAAACCAAAAGTTTATATTTAAAACTTAGTTAAAGTCAATTAAAGTTTTCTGTAGATCTATAGATGGCCATGATTCCATAATTGAGTTTCTCCTCAAAATATATACCCAGAAACAAAGTTTCAATTTCAAATCTTGCCCAGATCACAAGTTATTTTACAATACCTTATTTTAACCCTACCAGAAATAACCGGATTCCCTCTAAGTTCCGATGAAAATTTTCAAAAAAAAATGCCATATTCGGATTTTTCAGTCTTAAAATTGTTTGGGTACAAAATTCTATTTTTATACCGTTATCCAAGTTTAAATTACAGGCCTTCCATCACGTTGACTTTACATACATTTATATAAGAAAAATGTCTTTTTAAACTCAGTGACTTCATCAAAAAAGGTGAAAAATTGCAACTTCTTGAACAGAACAAGATTTTAATATGCGTTTTTTTTTCGTCTAGTTTTGATTAGCTCTTTCAATTATCAAAAAATCAAAAATGACTAAAGTTCCCCTTTAAATTGATTCTATAAAATTCAGCAGTTTTCTACATTATTTGACAAAATTCAACAAAATTTAGCAATTTTCTACATTTGTCGACATCCATGTGACACAATGGGACCAACAATCTGCCATTGAATTTTTTTAAGACTTTGAATGTTGCGGTCTTAAAAATGTCATTGTTATTTAGTGGTTTATCTATTCTAAGTTGTTTTTTTGTTTTGTTTATGGTCAGTTTTGTTAACATAATTTTTGACGTGGAGAAATGACATGGGGTACCAAATGAGGATACTAACCGCATAGTAGAAATTATAAAAAGTATCATGTTCAGGGTTTGATCCAATTTTTTGAGACACAAACTAAACCCTGTTAGACACTTAAGTCAATTTGTTATTGCTTTATGTATCGAGTTCTATTGATTTCAGTGCTAAAATCGAAAACAGTAATATATAAAAATTCAAAATTTAAAAACTGTTCTTCTCTTTATTACTTTAAAAGGAAAAGATAAGCAAAAGTTGCATGTTCGCATTTTGAAGAATCCCAGTTGACTTCTTTTTCTTTTGCATTGTGTCCTTGTATAATATAACCCACTAGACATGAATAATTAAGGACTACTATTCTTGTCAGCTCATCTATTAGTCATTTTTCATGGATTTTGGTTGAATTTAGGAGTTACCACAACAGTTACGCTTAGTAACCTATTGACCTTGTTTTGTTTTCATGTATTTATTTTTGTCTTTTATACAATACATGTGTGGCTGTACCATTGGACTTTTGTTACATACTATTATCTATAGAGTAAAAGAATGTCATTGCAATGCGAATCACACTTATTATGTATTGGCTAAATGTCACTTACTTGTCTTGGTTTTAGAATGTTTTGTTGTAGACTTGCTTTGTTTCTTTTTATTGTTGTGTGTAACCTTAATTTCTTCTTGGTTTTTATGTACATCAAAATACATGTTAACGATAATATCTTGTTTAAGTAGCATGGCGTTACGTGTTTATCAATTATCTATAGAGTAAAAGAATGTCATTGCAAGGCGAATCACACTTATTATGTATTGACTAAATGTCACTTACTTGTCTTGGTTTTAGAATGTTTTGTTGTAGACTTGCTTTGTTTTTTTTATTGTTGTGTGGAACCTTAATTTCTTCTTGGTTTTTATGTACATCAAAATGCATGTTAACGATAATATCTTGTTTAAGTAGCATGGCGTTACGTGTTTATCAATGCGATACTTATTTAATATTCATTTAAAAAGTTCTTTACAATTGTGAAAGTGAAAACTTGTTGTTTTGTTGCAGTTTTCATGTATATTGATGCAAATTGTAATAGTTGTATGGTAGTTTTAGCTGCATTTTATTTATTTGCATTTTATGTTAATGTGAATATGTACTATAAGTACTTTCATGAATGGTTATGCATGTACATTTTGTTTTTGAAATTTGTTCACAGATAATAGGGGGAATTAAATATTTAACAAATGTGTATGCAAGTTTTACATGGAGATAACAACAAGGAGACTAACTTATGTTTGCTGATTAATTTCTTGGAGGAAGATTCTTTATTAGTTTTACTTCTTTATTGTTGCTCTTATTTCTTGTTGGAGTTTAATATATTAGAACTGTAGGAAAGGTTAATGGATATATCAGGGAATTCCCTAAAGGATGAGTTAATTTCATACGATATCTTTTTTTCCCTTTTTATACAGTTGAGTAATGGTCAGGAACTTGATGTTCATCTTTATAATAGTGATAATGAATTACCTTCCTGATTAAGGGAATAGTAAACGGGATGTAAAGATAAACAAATAGTAAGCTTCTGTAAACATGTTGTTCTCTTCACTAGACTTGATAGAACCCCTTTTGGTTTAGTTTGGTTTAGTCAAGATCTAATTCAGATAGTGTGAAGTCCTGTTTGTCAATCCTTAATTGGTATGGATGTTTTTTATTCATGTAAAAGAATTGTTGTAGTGATATCCTATTTTTGACTCATGAAACTACAATAATGTCATAATTGCCATGTATTATCGTTCTAAAGGTGTATTATTATGATGAGTTGATACTTTCATTTGAAGGAAACCATATTGTTATTCATAGGGGGGCTGACATCTCCCGAAAACGGCAAGGAGGGGGGACTGACAAATATGCTGTAGAAAAGGGGGGATTCCGAGAAGGGGGAGGGATGTTACATGCCTAAAATTTTCAATTTATTAAAATTCAAACTATAGATTACTTCCAATTAGTGTTATAATTTTCTTGTACCTTTTACTTATCAACTTTTAGTCTGCTTTTAGTGAAAATAAGGAAATAAGGAAATACTAAAAGTGGATTCTTCACAGTGGTATAAAATGAGAATAAAACATGCCGTATTGCTGGGGGATGAGGGTTGTAGGAAGGGGGGATACCAAAAAGAATTTTCTCTAGAAAACTGAATACTCTGAGTGGATTTGTGTTTGATTATTTCATAAAAACTAATCTTGAAGCAAACTAGACTTTTTCCATTTTCATTAAAGCTTCTTATATGAATTGTTTGACCTCTGAAGTAGATTTTTATGAGAACAATTAACTGAGTAATTGTGAATTTGTTTAATTCATCAGATAATTTAAAAATCTTAAGATTTTGAATAATTACAAAGTACTCAAATTTAGTATAATTTTTACCATTGTTGGATGAATCTACTTCTACCATTTTGAGAGCAATGCAAATTTTGATTCTCGAGTCTCTATTTCGTGTTCAAAAAATGTCGATAACAGTTAAAGGAGAAGCAAAGGTTGGAGATAGCTCAAAGAAGAAGTAGAAATCATGTAGATTAAATATAATGATAAAAATAATAATAGTAATAATAGTAATAAAAATGATCGAAATGATAAAAATGATTAAATAATAATACCGTAAATCCTCGATTAAGCGCCGCCCTCGAATAAGCACCGCATCTTAGAATAAGAACTTTTATAAATACAATTATCGATCCCTGAAGAACCTGATAGTGATCCATTTCAATCTAGTGAATCCAATATCTAAGTTGTATATGAGCCAGATCAGCTATTCGATAATAATATATCAATTTAAGTGATGTCCTCGATTAAGCGCCACATCAAAAAAGTCTGGTTTTGAATAAGAGTCGCAGTGCTTAATCAAGGATTTACGGTTATCATAATCATTATATTTATATCAGAACAGGGAATCGTTTAGAATCTTTAACTAACTTAATAGTGGAACACAAAATCTCTTTGTTTTTAACTGGAATAAGTGGCTGGTGGCCACTAGAGGTAAAGATGAACATCAGTGAGCAGATCAAGCAAATTGATTTTGCTTAGTATGTTGCGAGTAAAATGAATCTGTGGTTATTATGAAAAGTGCAATGAAAAAATAATGTGCAGCATTCTCTGTAGCAGCATAACAATCACAGATATCACTCGGAGTATCTGCAGATTTATGTTTTTTTTTGTAAAATCTTAAGGCAGTGAGACTCACGCGTAATTAGCAAAGATACCTGATACCTAATTGGTCAAATAAACTATATAAGTTGATTTATAAGAAGGACATATCCATTTAAATAGTTTTCATTTTAGACTTTGAAGAAGAGATATCGGGACCAATATCGTCGGGTAGAAACCTGTTTTTATATCAGTTAGTTTTTATCAGCTGAATTCTTGGTTCGAGTCTATAGTTAAGAACGAATGAAGTATCACAGATCATTCTTGCAGAAAACCAATACTTATTTTTATCAATAGAAAGAATGAGAGAAATCATATCTGATCAGTTAAAAAATTAAGATCAGATAGTTAGCTAAGAGTGGGAAGCTTACATGTGTTGCAAAAGTATTTTACAAATTCTTTTGCATTGTCTATGGCACTTAGAAGAAAATTGTTGACTGATAGTGGAGGGATTTTAGATGATCTGCATTAATTCATAATATAATTAACTAAATTCCAGTAAATGATTTTTTGCAAGGTTTTGAGATTGCTAAAGTACAAATATCACGAAAGTCTCTTTTCTTATCCTCAGTTCTAAAGCCTAAAATTAGTAATTTCTTTAAAGACGTGTCTGCAAATTAAGCATATTTTTTAATCTTATCTTAATCCAAGGGAGATCCTTAGAAAAGACTTTATCGTCTTGTTAAAATTAGACAATATTTTGGTAAAAGACTTAACTTGCCAGTTGATTTCAAGATTGGTGCTAAAATGAGCATGCCATGAAAAATTTACACGTACAAAAGGGGACGGGGAAGTTAATTTGTAATCGAAACCACAAAATATGATCTGATTGCGACAAAGAGGATCCAGAGAGTTTCTAGTTCCACTTTCCAAACCAAATTAGCTGATTTGTAAAAACAAGATCAATACAGTATGGATTCTTATTTGGTTCAGAATGGTTCGGTATAGAAATAAGTTGAGGTAGTCCAAGAAGACTAAAAAATAAAAATAAATATAGTTTTGTTATGTGTTTGGTTTCATTCCACTGCACGGGTGGGCTTGGGTATTTTAGTTAATTTGAATTTGATCGTTCCATAAAACACAAAACACGTAATAGAATCATTATTGATCAAGTCATAAAATTGCCAATCAAATTCAAGTTACTGTAATTAAAATGCTCATGCCATCTGCACTGTATGCAACTCTTCTGATATCTTAATTATGAGCTAAATGAGAGTTTAGATTTATAAATGATGAAAGAAAAGTACATAGGCTGATTGTTGATGTGATCTAAATACCTTTTATTTCTTTTAGCTGAATTAAAAACTTTACATCAGAAGTGTTCAAAATGTTCATATACCAATTCTTGATTGAGATTTTTAAGTTGTATACATCGATCTCGTGGTGTGTTTTTACATCATGTTTGATAAAGGTGTGGATCACTTGATCAGTTATATCGAATACTTAAGAATCTGAATTATTACTCAAGTAAGCTCTTCAAAATGAGCATTGTAATTTAAACCAAGTTTCAATAATTTAATGTATTGAATTATATATGTTCAGTTAAGATGCTCAGTCTTCACAATATTGTCAGAAGGTTGTCAGAAGCATGTTCTGAATGGATGAAATATATAGTTTAAGGAGCGTTTTGTAATTCTGTTAAGTTTATCTTTCAGTTTAGCTTACTTAACACAAATGCCTTTAACGATAAGTTTACATTTATTTTGATTGGATCTGTTTTCCTTGGAAATTATAATTATACATAACTTCTTGTATAATTTATTTTTACAAACTAAAAAGTTCAAGAGTTGTCACACTGAAAAAAAAGAATCAAAAATATTACTTAAACTTACTTCGTCATTTTAAAGTATTTTTGGCATACGACATGGTTATATTTTGGACTGCCTTGTTTACTTTTCTTCTTCAATCGAAAATGTATTCTTCTAAGAAGAAATTAATTACCAAGTCCCTTTGAGTATTGAATAAGAATTATTATGTTTTTTGAAATGTGGTTACTTTAAATGAGAAGGTAATTGACCTCTCTGAAACCTTCACTCTCTATTGGAAGTTTTTAATGTATTTAATGAGCAACTAATTAGATTAACAGGAATAATTATGTTTAGAATATTTGAGAGAAATCTAATTTATGAAATTCTAGAACTTTTTTTATCTGTGTCGACTTCAAAATTAGAAAATTGTGGAGCTATCGTTTTTCTTTAAATGTGTTAAGACTTAAATATTGTTAAGTATCGGTTTTCGCAGGTTTCTATTTCCCAGTTTGGTATGTTTATTTTAATAGCACATTATGTACATTAACAATAGTTATTTTGATGGTCTTAAAATAAACATTAATAGAGGACTTTTAAGTAACCATGTTTTTTTGTTTATGTTTATCTTTCTATTATTTGTTTATTTTTATTTTTATTTTTAAATAATCAAATATGTTTCCTTTTTTTACTATCGTTTTACATAATTTGAAAAATATGACTTGATGTTTTAAGATGTAGTCTTATTAAACTGTAATCTAGGATATGTTTATGTTTTTGTTATTTAGATCAATTTTAATAGTAAATTTCATTATTTACCTGTCTGATATATAAAATCTGCATTAAAATTACTATAATTGCAACTACATTTAGGTATATTTAGGCTGAAATCTAAAGAAGTAATTATTGATTTCTTACCTACATATCTAACTAAGATCTGCATTTGAATCTTATGAGTTCCCTTTTCCTATCCTGCTAACAGCAGCTATCTAGCCAACCTTTTGATCTTTGTTGATGCTTATTATATAGTCAACTATATTAATGGTTTAAACGTTAAAGGTGTGCCAGACATTTCTTTTGTATTTTTTTCATGTTTCATTTGTCCCCATACATTTACTATTCGGTAGTTGCAGTAAATACTTTTAATTTATATTTTTTGTCGTTCAGTAAATGATGGCTCTGAGTATGTGCTTATGTTTTTGCTTGATTATGAAGGAAGGCTAAAAATTTTACTCTTTTTTAAGAGAAAATTACTAATATATATACGAATTACCGAATTGGTATTTTTTAAAAAGATTCTGCACTAGTAAGAAAATAATATTTAAATCATCTTAAGATCTACTGAATGGTTTTCTAATAGCTTGCAATTTTACCATATAATACCCACAAGATGATACATAGACTGAAAGATAATGGAGTATCCTTAGATTTTTTAAATCTTCTTTTGAGTAAATATTGCAGCTTATATTTGTCATACAATGGAACTGTTGTTTTCAGTCTGAAGTTTCTTTGAACAGTTGATTGTTATGAACAAAAACATCAAATTCGGTTCGATCTTTAATTACAAATGACAGGTTATCATACAAATTACTACTTGCAATTGATTATTTCCTTATGTTGTGTCCTTAATAGTAATACTTTTTCTTGATAGTTGTATTTGTAGATATCTTAAAGATTGTTGTTAGTTAACTAACACTGGCTGGGACGTGTTGAATTTTTAATGATAGACGTTATGTGATTCTTGGCAATTCTTTCTCTACACCAGCTCAATTTACTGTTTATATCTTCATAATTCTGTACACTCTTTTTTCTTTACAATATTTAATACATGCCTAATTTCTTCATTTTCTTTTGGCAAACTTTTGGTAATTAAAATTTTCTCACTCCATTGTACCAACCCACCTAGCTACCTGTCCATCCTTCTCACTATGTCTTTCATTCCTGTTTAACCTTAATTCGATTCATTTGTCATTTTATTTAGACACTTTTCTGACCATATATTTATATGCATTTCTTACAGTTCTAACTAAAGCTAAAATTTTAGGCTTCAATAAATCATCTTATTTGTTTTAACCACAACTTTTAATTAGGAAAAATACAATGAAGAGACAGCAACCATAGCATTTGTCTAGAGATCTTCTACTTCTACATCTCTGACTTACGAAGTTACTTCTTTGTACGTATTTGGTAGTTGAAATAGAGAAATGTTGCATTGAAAGTTTATCAATGCCAAGTTATATTGATAAATATTATCATTACAAGACTTGTAAGACATATACATGTTGCCGATATCTTTTAGACCATATAAAGTTACAGTTTGAATTTAAATCCTTAGTCTCATGAATAATGTATGACGTAACGATATTTTGTCGAATTTATTAGATTGTTTTTTTTTTACTTTTTCTTACTACGTCACTTATGGAAGATAATTGATACTTGTTTTATTTTCTCTACTCATTTAACCATGGAATATTTTGTTTTCTTCTCAGATTCAGTTATCTATGATAACTTTTTTTTTACTTTTTAAAAAGTTAAACATGGGTTATTATAGTTGCGATGGATTCTGTGAAAGAGAACTGAAGTTTTCCCCAATTTTCTTATTTCTGATGATAGTAATTCAATTCATTGTCCTTTTTAACCATTTTATTTATCTTTTCGATTATTGAAAATGAAGATGAGCAAATTTGTACAAACATTGTACTTTAATGTCTAAAAGATTGTGTAACTGGAGATTTTTCTTTTATTCTCTTTCAATCTAGAACTGGTTCATTCACACCTGTATATGCTTCATAGTTAAGAAAATACATAATAGATGATGCATTGTGACAATGAATTCTCCATTCAATATTAATTTCTATCTGGATTTGAAATCAACTTTAAGTTGTCATGAAGAACGTTCTTCCTTTTTTCTCTTTTACTTTGCTTCGGTGGCGCTTTAAACCTGCTGTCTACGTTCCTTGGTTCTTTTCGTTTTACGTTTTATTATTTCATCTATTTCATTTCTGCATCTTCTTTTTTTATATAGTCTGTTGGGTGACAGGAAGTTCTTTGTTTGTTTACAGCCCACTTTATTAACTTGTTGTCAAATAGTTCATGATGGAAAGGTTAAAACACTATACTCACCTTCAGATCAAATATTCAATCTTCTGAATAAGTTACTCTAAATTTTTAACTAAGCCATTGTTGTGCTGGTAACCATATTATGTGTGTGCCTGTGTCTGTTCAGTATTCAGAATCAAAATCTTAGATGGCTATTCAGCATAGTAGTCAAACATTGAGAAATATACAAAATCTATGCACAACAATAATATTAAAAAAACTGTAACAATTTTTTTTATATAACTAATGTAAATCTATGTAGTATAAAGATTTTATAAATTTTTCCATTTATGTGTGTTTACTAATATAATGTACGAGAGAGACATTTGGTTTATTGTTTTTCTTTATTGTATGCTTTCTCGTCGTTTTTGTATGCTTCGAATACCGTTTTTACATGTATGAGTATTTGGTCATGTTTCAGTTAGAACATTTTCTGTTTGTATACATGTTTCGTTCGAAATGATTTAGTAGTGTAGATGCGTTTAAAAAGAAGACTTAAGTAAAATTGTTAAGCTTTTCATTGGCGATTGTAATTGGTTGAAATAATGATTTATGTAGTATTTACATTCATATGCATAATATTGTGTCTGAAACAGGAAAGTGAAGCGGGTTGATGGCATTCCATGTGTAAGACTATTTTTGATGGATATGAATGTATTTACTCTATCTTTTATTTGAAATGTATAGGCATGGGTTAGATAAACATAGGATACCTAGATGAATGAATTATGTTTTGGAATTGTTATAAGAAAAACTTTCAAGAGTTGATTTCAAGAGTAATTGGTTAACGTATTGTTGTGACATTTGATTACATGGCTATCACTTTATAAAGATTAAATTGGTTATACTGGATCCCAACCCCCTTATTGGTTTTAATTGTTTTGTCATAAAATTACAACAGATGAAGTTGTTGTTATCAATATGGTATATGTCTTTGTTTACAATAAATCTTCGGTCTTTATGAAATGAACTATGTTGGAAGTATGTTAATAAATTTATTTGTTATGGGAGATTGGAGTAAGATGACTTCTTCAACATACAAATCTGTTAAGTCTCCTGTCAAGCCTATCAAGGCAACGAGAGGCCAGCACACGAGTGAGGAAAGACTACATAAAGTCAGAACTCATAACAATGGCATTCCATCGTCTTACACTGTATTAACAGCTGAAAGTCCGACAAAAGGAAATGGGGTACATCATGTGAAGGCAACGCGACCCACATGTTTGCCCATTAGTTCACCTGATAAATATCAGCCTAAAATGAATAAATATTCTCCGAACCCTGGATCATATAGTAGTAGATCATCCATGGGACTTACTGAAAACGTTGTTGTAAGACCTCGTAAATGTACTAGTAGCTCTAGGCCTGTTAGTTATCCTTGTAATCCTCCTTTACCTTCACCGAAGGGGCGACAAAGTGCAACTAAACAAATGACTTCAACGAATAAGGTTCCTTGTTATAGTAGTAAAGAAATGAGAAAAACTACTCCCACTAGTAAAAGAGAAATTTGTAGTAATAATATACCTTCTAAATATAAGACTGATAGTGAAAACTATCCAATAGCTGAACGAGAATCCAGTGACTTAAGTGATCATAGTGATATTTATATTAAAGAACCCGGTTCCTCTTCATTAAAAAAGTCAAAGTCAACTCGAAAACCAGTTCGACATGCTACTTATGTATCTGAATTAGATGAAAGCGTTAGGGAAAAATTTCGTAAGAAAGCTCGCGACAAAGACGAGAATCGGAATAAAATACCTTTGAAGCAGCAATCTGACAATTATCAAGTTTACAGTGTCTCTAAAAGAGTGGTTCATTGTCCTCGTCACTCACAGTATGGTAAACCAAACATAAAAGCTCGTTGTATAGAAGAATGTCCTCAGTTTAAAAAGAATTCCTCGTCCTCCTCTCATAATTCACACCCTGTCACTCCCGTTGTCTCCAAAAATAATGGCAGACCTTCTCTTAGTAATATTAAACCAGCGAAAATGGGAAGTAATACTCGGAGAAATTATGGTTACAAAGAAGATAATATGTGTGTCTCTCCAGGCTACGTCGTGAAAACTAGTAATGTTAAAGTTTCCAAAGAAGTATCTTCTAAGATGAAATATGATAATCACAGAGCAAGGTCTGCGCCTGCCCCATCGAATAGGCCTGGAAAACCGGTACAGTCATACTTAGTGCGTAATGGTTTAATTCCTCAGAAGAAATCACCTGAAGAAAATATTGTTGTCATTAAGAAAAAAATTCGACAAAAAAGTTTTAAGCTCATGCGAACGAGATCGAAATCCTTTCAACATAAATATAATGCACCAACTACAAAAAAGACTGTCGTTCCAGGCAGTAAAAACGATGCAAAAAATATGAAGATTGTTAATAAAACGCAAAACGTAAGAAGTAGTAAAAATATTGACCCTAGCTATCTCACCAATGGAAACAGTAAGAAAGCTTGGAATAGTAAGACGAAAGTGAAGCACGAAGAACCAAAAATCAATAATGTTCAAAGAAAGGGGACTTTTAACAAGAAAAAAATGGATCGGAAACCTAGTCTGCGTAAAACGAAACAAAAGAAAAGTGAAAAAGTTATTACAGATAAAAATGGTAGGCACAGTAATGGTAAGGTTACAAATGGAAATGGAACTGTTGAATATGAATTACTCGACGAAGATTATGTCACCGATGACGAAGAGGAAGAAGATGAAGAATGTAATGGTTTTGAAGATTTTGAAGATTTCGGTATTGATAAGGAGGAAGTAGCAGAGTATTATTTTAACATGTTTAAACAAGAGTTTCCTGAAATCGTAAGGGAAACAAATTTAACAAAGGAGGAATTGGTTAGTTCAAATTTCATTTCTATTCTTCGTTTCTTGTTGTAATTAATATCAATTACAGCTCATTAATTATAATTTCTAATGATTTATTTGATGTATTTGGTAAGTAATTTTGCAGATCTGGTATCAACTGCTTTTTTTGTCAACTGCTTTTTTGGTCCCAAATGTACAAAAATGTTTGTTTTTTCTGCACCATACTAAAACTATAACAATTTATGTATTCCATCTTCTGAAGTTAAAAGTTGAAGTTATATATTTTTGTTTATTATCTAATTACATCATGTGTAATCATGATATAACATTTTTATTATTTATTCATCTTCCTCTAATGAGGTTAGATAGAAACATTTCCCTTGTGTTTGTCTAAACTGATTGCTATTGAAAAAAAGGTTGTTGTTTTTGGGAGTGGCCTTGCATTAATCTTCAATACAAGGTACTTGTTTCGAACAAAAGTAATTGATCAATATTTAGATAATATCACCACATCTGTCGCAACAGCACTCAATAAGTCATATAAGTCATTTCATATGGCAGTATCGATTTAGAATTGTATCATCTGATCCTATATGAAGTAAGGCCGTGTCTCGCTTAAAAGACAAACCAAGACCAATCCTAAACACAAACATAGTGTATAGGGGGTTCCACTTCCTCCTCAATTCCACCCTCTTCTAATTACCTTCACCTCTATGAATGCTTCAACCCTCTCTTTAGATTGGGATCTTAAAAGATGGTTCAAAGCCCTAGTAGAATCTTGATGGAGGTGTCTTTCCATCAACTCGCTTCAGATTAATTATAAATGTTCATGTTTACTAATTTCTTTCGGAACCATTCACAAATGAACTAATCAGACCTAAAAAATAATAGTTATCAATGAAAGAGTTTTAATTTATTTGAAGACTATGAATTTGAAACTCTAACTTGATATTTTTGACGATATAACTCTACCCCCTTTACTACGCATAAAAGCTTAAACCCCCCTCTTCTCTTAATTTTTTAACTTCACAATCTTTCCCTTCTCAAAAACGAGGGGGTCGCTATGACAAAGCCAGCAATCGCAAGAACGCCAGCAAAATACATGAAATAAAATAACAAAAATAAAAAGTAAAAAGTAAAAAGAATGATTAAATCAATCTGACTTCAAAACTATTTTGGAACTGAAGGCTACTTGGAAACGACCCTTGTCAGCAGTGGTTTACTTGCAAAAAACAACAGAAAATAAAAGACATAAAAAGAGTGAACATGAAAATGCTTTTTAAAATATTATCTTTTAAATGAATCAAGGGTAAATATTCTGTCCGGAAACCATAAATAAGGTTTTTATGCCAAAAACAGAAAAATAGGGCAAAAATAATGTCAATATTAGCAAATTTTTAGGATTTTCTAACATTTTTGGCCATTTAGGTCATTTAAAGCAGAGTAGACAAATAGTTTGTGTGATTAAAACATTTATTTTACCACGGACTACTGAAATACACGGACGGAACACTTACATTTACGTGAAAAAATCGATAGGGCCAACTTTTATTTTTTTAATAACTTTTTAACAAAAAAAGCTTTTTACTTCAT
>JAUKPT010002374.1:0-13379 GCA_032273505.1 Nanomia bijuga | reverse complement strand
TAACGCACCACAAGGGATCACTTGTGGCGGACATTATTTCAGTGATTGATTTAATTAAATTACGGGGATCCAGGAGGTATTGATCCCGAGTCGCTCCATTGAAAAACCTGCTACCTAACCACTGAGCCAATGCGCCGACTATTGTCTAATGCACGGTGTTGTTCTCAACACTCAATTATAACAAAGCTTATGTTACTATTTTTGGTATCACGCTGATAGGCGTTTAATTATACGATGTTTGCGTCCAGGGGGTTATATTTTGGGGACTAGTGTCCTCTGACTAAAAAGGGCCAAAATATCATGCATAGCTTGCACCAACCTTGTACAATGCAGCATAGATCTTGGTGAAAATTCCTAAACATTTAGGACTTCCAAATCAAGTGTTTGGTCATAGCAAAGTTTTAATTGGAGGGGGGGGGGTGCAAAATAGCATGTTTCAAGATGGAGTGAAATTATGTATTTTCGTCGCATGGAATTTAGTTGTACACATTTCCTGAAAGAATGACATCGATTTTGTGCTCAAAAAATCTTTTAGGGGTATTTTGGTGAAGGGCAGTCTGATTTTTAAACATTTTGAGTTGTCAAAATCGTTTCAAATGCTTTAATTTTACAGATCTGGTTTGCAAAGAGTCTTTATCGAGTATTAATATTGATATCTATTAAAAAATTTCTATTTGGTACCCAAAATCAGTAAAAATTGTGAGAAAGGACCAAAATTGCCTTATTTTTTTATACCTGCCTAAACAGATTGCCAGAAAATAGGTTTTTGGTAAAAATCTTTTTTTCTTCTTTTTTTACAGGAAAAATAAGTATGGCGGGTAGGACTATAATGTGAAATAAAATAAAATAAAAGTTGCGACAAGGACTATCAGTGGGATGATACCAGTTATCTATACCCACTGATACACAACAAAAATAAAATAAAAACGAAAACAAAATTAAAACAATATATGTTCACCGGGTGGTCGAAAGAAAACTTCAAACGTTTGACGGTCCACCACTCCTTTATGTTTTAACACAAAAATATCTAAAATTATGAAAATTGGTGACAAAGCCAGGATTTTATTTCGAAATTTTACAAAGCCAAATGAATTCATTGTCACACACATTGCCACAATTTCTTCCTTTCAGATGTTTTCTTGGACTTATCGTAATATCCCTTCTATTCTTACACGTTTTCTGCCTTCTTCTTTTTTCTCCTTTTTTAATCGCTTACATATTTGTCTGGATTAAAGCCGACGAAACTTGAATTTAACTACATGTAGTAAAAGCTTTATACTCGTTTACTGCATCGCAAAAAACATTTTTCACGACAAAAATTTCTTAGCAAAGAATTATTATTAATAAGAATGCTTAATTGATGAAATATACCCAAAGATGTACCCCCCAAAGATCGACACATCGTCGCTAAGAGGCCAAAAGTGTATGTGTGTGTGAGGAGGGGGAGGGGGTGTACAAACGAATCGAAAACCAACAGTGTAGTAACAAATTATTGTTATTGTTAAAATCAGAGCTATGTGGAACTTATCCAACAGACCTCTGCTAGAGAAAAATATCCGACAAAATCAGCACTAACCCCAACAACTTTGGCTAAAAACCCGACCTACACTGGAAAACTGCTGACTGAAACTTTTTTTAGGGCTTTTTTCTAAACATTTTTTTTAAAATATCATTTTTGTAATTCCAAGAACTGGTTAAAGTCTAAGCCTAATGATTGGTAAAAATTGGGGAGTTGGAAACCAAGGTTTTCTTTAAGGCTGGCCTGAGACAAAAGTCTGGCGTCGCTACTGGTTACGTGAATGAAATTTTTAAGACCGGATTACAAAAAGAAAAAAACAAAAGAGTCACGTTCACGTTTGACGCCTCTAAGAAAAAGCCAAATTCGACCGACGCCAAAACCGACGCCAAAATCTATTCCTTCTTCTCCCTTTTTGAGAGGAAATCATCCTTAGAAAAAGAAAATCATCTTAAAAGATTGGTTTAACGATAACATCGTATTTGACAAATTGTGGCATTCTTCAATGAACAAATCAGCTTTTTGATGATATAATTTTAAACCAACCAAGCGGCTAAATTAGCCATAATTTGGCGACAAATCCTAACTATATTGGACTTTTTAACAATAGTCAAAATAGCCGTTAGTAAAACATTTATCAAGAATATCCTAAAATAAAGCCATCACCACTGCCACGTTTCATTCCGCGCTAAGCACGTGTCTTTTTTCCACCAATCGCTGACGCTGTTATACCATACGGGATATCGAGGTGCGATATCGAGCATAGAACATATACGACACATGAACTTGGTGTCGGCGAAATCTCCCGTCCCTTTCCACTTGAAGTAGGAGTTGTACAGGTGGTCGTTGCTGTCCAACAGATTCAAGTAGTTGGCGAGTTGCTCGACAGATTTGAACTGGTTGACGTGAATGAAGCTCTGTGGTGGAGCGAGTGATGTGTACTCGTCCGGGTGCGCACCCATCACAATCGGGATGACGTCATTTCTGTAATGAAAGAAAAGGTCATACAAAATGGATGTCACCGGGAAAAGAATGACAAACCTTTTTTAAAAAGATGAAGCACCTAAAATTCTATTATTGGGTCATTAAGAACAATTATCATAACAGAAATAACGAAATGCTAACAATAGTGTCACCAACAATCACCATTTTGGGTCAACCTCTCTCCCCCCTCCGCCTGTGACGTCCTTTTTGAATGAGCCCTAGTTGGTGCAGTTATATATAGTGGTAAAAAACGGATGCTAACATAGACGAAAGAGTCAGGGTGTGCGAGGGCTGCAAACTCCCCGGACTCTGAAATATAAACCCACCCCTAAATAGGGTGTAAATTATGGGTATCAAGAATATCGGAATGATATAAAATGTGTTAGAATATCGTGAAAACATATTAAAGCAAAAATGGCAATTATCGAAATAACTTAAACCTATCCCCTATCTCTGTATATCTGCTAATACTTATGTAATAAAAAAGGAAAAGGGCATAATGTGAATAACCTTAAGATCAACAGCCACCACAAAAGTAATACAAAGTAAGAAGCGGTTGCTGCTTTGACTATTCTCATTTACTACTTACTATAGGTGAAAATCAAAAACAATATTACAAAAACAATAGAAAAAAAAATCAGAATAAAAAAAGTTACGGGAATTATAAATCGCACCAAGAGAAAAAATAGTCGCATTCAGAAAATGTCACGAAAGTCGCGCAAAATTATTTATTCCCGCGATTTTTTCTGACCGAAAAATATCTGGCATTAAAGTAATCTTGACTTAATCACTGCTATGGGGGGAGGCAAAGATTATTAACAGGATAGGGCAATACCAGAAAATATTAGCCCGATGGCGTCAGTATTAGCCCGACCGACCGCATTGGAAAAATCAAATGATCTCCCGGTACTCATTCAGATCGTTACGGTGATACATGGCCGGATATCTTACCGGGTGAAAATCGAATCGAGCCTTCCCAGGCAATCCCGTGAAAAAAAGTTTTATTGGTGATCTTCTCCTACCTTTCAAGATTGTGTAATATTATTGGTGGATCTAGGGGCGTCCGTATTTTTTACCATTGCGGGCAATAACTCGTCTGTTTTTATACTTATTATCTTTAACAGCACACGGGTATTTATTGGATCTCTACTTTCTGTAAATTTCAAGTCATATAATCAAGTCGTTCTTGAGTAATTAAATAAAACGCCAGTCAATCCTTAAAAATTTCATCAAAATAAGGGACTCCCCAGATAGTTACGGTGATATAATTTTTTTCTTGGAATCTGGTATAAATTGAAATTGATAAATGAAGAAGCAAACTCTGCATTGAAGAATTCCTCCGTCACAAATAAAAAAGAAATATCGTGCGTCCAATTCGGTTGATGATCTAAGGTATATAAATATATATTTATCGGGCACCTCCCATATAAAGCGGACAACTTATAAATATCGATATTTTTCCCGACAAACTATATGTAACTAACTATATGTAGGTAGATATTCGTAGTTTTCTAAATATGGCGGTTTCTATAATGAGTGTTTTTACCTACTGACGTCCAACGTTTTATTGCGTCACTTGTAGAAACTAGGTTTGTTTTTGTTTTGATTCTTTTAACGAAACTTTCAGGGTATCATTTATATAAACAATGTTTTGTTTTGTCGAAGAAAGATTGGTTGACGTCAGAATAAAGTTTTTTCTCATTTTTCCCTTTATAGATAAACTACAGATGTTATTATTAAGTCTTTAAAAAGGTGTGGTGCCCGATAAACCAATTATCCGTAAGTAAAACTAAAGATATTAGTTGGCTCGCCAACAAAATATTCATCTCGCCTCTCGGCTCGTCGAATATTTATTGTCTCGCCTAAATATTACTAATATCCGTAGTTTTACTTACAGATAATTGTATAATATAGAACAGAATGAAGTAACAAATATGGTTAGTGAAAATATAAATTAATTTGACGGGACCTAGTTTAGTAATAATCCTTAAAGGGGACCATTACACTTCGGACAACTTTCTATTACTCAATCGACAAGTCTATCTAGTATCCATCCTGACCCATCCCGCATCTCAAAATTCAATCTAAGGGGAAATATAACGATTTTTATTCATAGCAAAACACAGAAATGTGACGTCAGAGCTTGTCAACTAAACTCTGTAGATAATAGGTTAACAATAGACCTCCAACAATTATTGGCCATATAATTAAGAAAAATATATATATATTTTTTGAGATTACATACATTTGTTCAGATCGTAAATTCTTTCCATTCATGTGAAAACTAGGCGAAATTATTTATTTTTCTTAATCCTATGGCCAATAATTGTTAGAGGTCTATTGTTAACCTATTATCTACAGAGTTCAGTTGGCAAGCTCTGACGTAACATTTCTGTGTTTTTCTATGAATAAAAATCGTTATATTTCCCCTTAGATTGAATTTTGAGATGGGGGATGGGTCAGGATGGATATTAGATAGACTTGTCAATAGATAAATAGAAAGTTTTCCGGAGTGTAATATTGGTCCCCTTTAAACACTCTGCATCCCTTAAACGACATAAATTTCCTTCTCACCTCAGTGCATTGAAGAATTTTTCCGTCACATAACCTTTACAATTGGAATTCTCGAACGCCAAGTAAAACTTGTAGTCTCTCTTTAACATACTCTGACAAGAATGGCTACGGGCTGATGGACACTTTAACGGCCCGCAATGCCCGTAAATATCAACAGGAATATATTTTTGAAGTTCTTTCGCGTATTCGAGGCGATTATTTTTCGCTAAACAATTCGAGACAAACCACGCGACGAGTTTCGTTTTACCGCGTGCGTAATTACGATCTTCCCGCGTTCGGAGTCGATTATTATTATTGTTGTTGTTGTTGTTGTTGTTTTTAAAAGGTTGGAATATTTCATACGGGGTGGGTATAGTCGAGTCCAGCCGATACGTTGCAGTCCAATTAAATAGAAATTCCTCATTGTTAATCTCCTCGTTCATGAGCTTTGTGTGAACAGGGGATTCTAATTGAACGTACACCCATATTTGGTGCGGTTTACCCCGCGGTCTCGTCAATTTCCGCGGAATCTCCTTAAACAACACGGCGTCCGCGATATCAAAATCGGACGGTGCTCGTGAGAAATGACATTGTTTCGAATGACAGTTTAATTGTTTTAAGCGGTCGTCTGTCGTCACGCGGTCGTAGTAATAAAGTAAGATTAGTTTCTTACGAGTTTCTTTTGGTTTGAAATTGTATTGTCGTTGAATTCGTTCTTTTTCGTTTATTTGTTCGTTTTTTGTTTTATGTGTTCGTAAATTGTTCGGGAATAGTAACTCGATGTTGTGCATCAGCTCCTCGTGGTCTTCTTTGAATTGCGTGTTTTTAGATTCTGCGTGCCGTCCGCTAAACCTCTCGTTATAACGATTTCCTTGTTCTCCGTTTATTTTCGTATTTTTGTTTTTATCAACAATATCATTATTGTCGTTCTCCATGAACTCAACTTTTGTTTTTCTTTTCATTTCATTTCTCCTCTTCGTCGCCGCTCCTTCCTCGTCGGTATTTGTTAGACGAATCATTTCCGAATTCGTTATATTTTTCGGTACATTAGCGAGAATTTTCGTTGTCGTACTCAACGTTGGTTTCTGTTCGTCATTGGGAGTGTTTTGAATGAAGTGTTGACTTCTCGTTACACGAGTATTGGCGCTGTCGAAATCGTGCATAATAAGGTAAAGAACGAACACGATGTTGATTGCTAGCAGCCCGTTAAACAATCGGATGATGTGGGCTTTCATAGCATACACTGAGTTCTAACCACCAGATGATGGCTGTTACAGTATTACCAAACTTATTTGAATAATTTATGTAATTTCACCATTTTGTTGATTCTTTTCATTTAGTACCCTAAAAGCAAATAAAAAGTTAGAAGTACCAGGCCAAGTTATTAATGCCCCATATTTACAAAACTACGTTGCTTCTACATTTAGTTAATAAAATTCTTCATGATGTGATTTCATACTGATCGAAAGACTGAACATAGCAGAAATAATTAGTCAAAAATCTTCCAGGCCGGCAAAGAAAATATCATACAAATTCTTCTATCTTTATAAGAAAAATTATAATCTCTGACTAGTTTAAATAATTTTTATTTATTATTTTTTAGTGAATCAAATACATTAATAATCTGAAGATGTCGTAAGATGAAAATATTTATTTAGTATAAAGACAACCAGAAAGGGAGATCCCCAAATAAATTTAGAATTAAAATGCTGGTTATAATTCATCTAGGTTATCGATTAATAAAGGAAAACCCTAAGTAAGTAAAATGAAATAAGGTAGGTAAATCCCAGATTAACTTTAATCAAATAAACCATAAGAATTAAGAATAGTCTGATATTAAACTATGTTCTAAATGTTATCAATCAATACTAAATCAAATTTAAAATTTTAATACAACTTTCCCGAAATGACGTTAGTCCTGTACAGCCTGGTTTACAATATTCACTTTGGTTTTTATCCAAATGTTTTATTTAATTGTAGTAGCTGTCAAAAAGTTTTATTTATCACTTCTATGATCCCAAGTGAAGTATTAAGTCAATGGTATTGGCAGCAACTACGTTGAGACAGAATTTCGGTAAAGGTGTATTAATTTGAGAAAGTAACAGGGCGATGTTTTTTCTGAAAAAAATTGAAATAAACTAGAATGTGTCTTAGTAGAGAGAAAGAGAAGTGTAAAAAATAGAATCATAAATATTTAAAAAAAACTGGAATCATCGAAACTGTGCGGATAGAGCTTGTAACAAAATAAAGGTTTTTGAATTCCAAGATTATAGGCTTCCGCATACTCTTCTGGTACAAAGAAAACTGTGAGGAAGTTATTGAATTTCTACAACCGTTTCAAAGAAAAGATGTTCTGTGGTAAAAAGAAAGAACAACACTTCAGAAAATCTCAGGGGTCAGAATCTTAAAACCTTTTCTAGATTTTAACCCTATTCAACATGGGCTTTTTTTAGGGCTCATTCCACAACCTGCTATATCAAGAACCATTAACCCCCTGATGATGGGACTATGCACACATATAGACCAACTATCTAACCTTTATTATCAACCATAAATTCTGCTTGTCAGCATTTTCCTGATAACACCCTAAAATCCGATGAAATCACATAATTTTTTGCATAAAATGGATCAAAAATCAAAAATCACCCAGACGCATCAAGTTAACTATATATATTTTGATTAAAAAACACACTGGCAAGTATTATAACACTTTTCAATAAGCTATAACATTCATAAAACTTCATACAACGTCTTATTATTAGTGGATATATACGGAATATTTGATATTTAACTGTAATACAGGGTAGTACCTTTGACAACGGCATGCATAGGGATAGTTTCAATAATACAAATTTGACAATTTTTTTGGAAAAAGATCAAGATAGGTAGAAACTAAAAGTGACGGAAGGAAAAGGCCATATTGCAAAGGGTCCGGGAGATATTTACCGTTTACTGATGCCCGCCAATGTAGAATAGGGTTAGTGGGTTTACAAAACAATTTCAATTTTCTTATCGTTTGAAGGCATATATACCCCAAATACGCACACTTTCTATAAGTGGTTCAAACTCGTATGGAAAATATCATGTGACTTATATTTGATAGTTAACGTATTGCTAGGCATCCAATTAACCCCCGAAAAAAGTTCGCTTTAAAATTATGCGAGAAGCAGGTATCCTTTTGTCAAAATAAAAAAAGACGAAAAAAGTACATATACCCCAAGAGTATTTTGTTTATTTTGGGCGCAATTTTTCCTTTGATAGGCATCTACTTTTCTAGATGATCAATCGATGCCTAAACATGCCTTTGTGATATAAACACTTCTCAAAAATGAATTTTCCAGCTCGATATCTGAAATCTCGGGCTTTTACACCTCTTCAAAATAATATTTGTAAGGGATCCTGACTGGAAGATGACGGTCTCGAGTTAAATATACAATCGATATATAATGCGTTAAGTATAATTCTCATCATCATCATAACTTGTTCGTTACAAAAAACCTGTACCAACTCCTATGTAAATTGAAAAGAATCTTTAATCTGTAATCGGTCCGGGTCCTTTTTATTATCTCAAAACCTAGGTTGGCCGAATTCTGCTACGCCAATCCTCCAGGCTCTAAAATCCATAGAAATTATGCAAATAAGCTACAATATTCCTAACACTTAAACTAAGATTGAGAATATGATAAAATTCAATTCAATCTCTTAAACAGACTCGATAGAATCATTATATTGTTTTTGTTTAACACCATAGAAATTGACGATTGAAAAGAAGTGTCGTATTGATGACTCGAAATACTGATAGAATTTCTACAATTTACTATCGAGAATTCGATACTGCTAACACTTAGGCCAAGCCCCTTAGGGATTGTCGCCACATTATGGTCAATTCAATATTTTAATTGGTTGAAAATTACATCATCAAGATACTGATTGGTCCATTTAGAAGCGTTTTCATCATTTCTGATTTTAACAAAAACATCTAATTGTGATATTTTAAATTGAACCAATGAACTACCTAACCAATCAAATGGTTAATACTGATAACTAAAAACGCTGATAGCATATCTACAATATATTATATGGAGAATCTGATACTTTTTACATCTAGACCAATCCCCTCTTCTCATATTCTTTCAACAGATCGATAATCTAATATTGCTACACACTCAAGTGAACACAAATAGCATGATGAAAGTAGCAGCAAAGTACTAGATGTCTGTTGCGCAAAGAGCTTGTTAAGAGATTATGATGTCACTCGACATCAGATCATGTTTCAGTATTGCAGTATCAAAATCCGATACTTTGAAAAATACGGTGATTTAACCGACTTTAGGTGGATAAAATCAATGACGAAGTTTAGATTATCCGATCATAATCTTATGATTGAAGAGGTGAGAAGAATGCGTCCTAGAATTGATGGAAATGACAGGTTAATGCAAATTTTGCAGCAAAAACGCAAATGAAGATGAAATGCACTTCCTCATAAGTTGCGATAAGTATAATGATGAAAGAACTATATAATTTGAAAAATCAAAATTCATCTTTTTTATGACCCAAGAAAATATTGTTATCACAAAAAAGATTCATTTCATATCAAAAAATCTTTTGAAACCAGGAGTTCCTAAGACCAAATTTCATTGACCTTGCTATGTTTTTTTTTTAATGTTCTTGCTCTGTTAATACACTATAGTTAATGCATTTAATTTGTTTATTTACTCAATTATTTCTTATCAATATTATTTATTAGTTCCAAGTCAAAATCGTATATAATTCGTATTTCATATGATTATATTAGACCAGCGGCTCATTGAGCTAAGTGCCAACATGACAGTATGGGGTCTAATGTTTTTTTGTCATTTTAGGTATGCTGATTAGGAATATAACCGGCAATCGGTGTGAATAGGTAGCTTTCGGTGAATAGGTAGCTTTCTACTAACGCGTAGTGGTATGTCATCTTTCAACACACTTCCATTCATGTAAGTTAAGCATCATCGTCGAGAGATACTTACTGGATGGGGGACGCGGACGGTAGAGGCGAGTGTCATTAAAATGATGCAATAAAATGCACTCGACTCGAGCTCTTAGCGAGGGCACATTAACTATCGTTAGGCAATGCCGACGGATTGACCCATGCCATGCGAGGGAAATTGGGTAGTCAATTGGTAGCTGCCGAAAAACTAGGTGGGACTTAAGCCATGCCTCGATAAGCGCGTAAAGAGCTTGTGCATGGCTGTTCCATGATAAGTGAAAAACCATTAACCATTAAAAAAGAAAGGTTTATACTGCACTTTCAAGTAATACTTACGAACATAGGTACACAAGTAGCTTCAACCATGAGAATCATTTTTGCCTCAGATCCAATTGAAAAACACTTATGTGTGTATTTTACAGACTGATATATATTATCGGAAAGGATTTTTAACCCTGATTAAGAACCTACTTACTCCTGAAAAAAGTCTTTCGTCATATATCAAGGCTAATCTGGCGGTCTGTAAAATACACACATATGTGTTTTTGAATTGGGTCTAAGGTAAAAAGCCTTTTTATGGTCCAAACTATTTGTAAAACAAATTTCGTGATTTCTATTGGAAAGTGTAGTAGCACGGTATTATCGGTTTGAATATTCAATATTTACCGAGATGGACAAGTGCATAGTTTGCAGAGGGGTCAGAACCCCCATCTAAAAAAATACCCCGACCTACATAGGGAACCCCCACCTACTTTTTTCAAGAGCAACCCCCACCTAAAAATAAACCTCCACCTGAATCCAGACAGGTAGTAAGTGGGCAGGCGTCGTGGGTACTAAGTGGGAAATGACAAATTTGTGCAGCCGAGAGGACCAATCACCACTTACTACCATGTACTACCTGGGTAATAAGTGGGTGTTATGAAAAAAATCGTTGGGCCAACCCCTAAAATCATGCATGAACACAGATGATATTAGGTGAGAGCATGCTACCATTCTACTTTGTACGGGACACTTTAAAGTTTTAGACTGTCCAGAACTAACACAAATTAGGTAATAAAAATAAATCACTTTAGAAGTATTAGACTGACCAGGACTAACACAAAAAAGAAATTTTGTCTATTATGAAATTTTAGGGCACCGGGATCTCAACCCCCACAAGACCCCACAAGACTTCTGAAAATTTTCCAAGCCCCACATACATTTTGGCATCCCTATCCCCTATCGCCCGAACTAACAGAAGAGTCAGAACTGCTTCTTAACTGGATCAAAAATAATCATCTTAAAGCCAATCCAGAAAGATTCCATCTTGTCCTGAGTGAAAAAGATACATCCCTCTCCATAAAAGTTGCTAATTTTGATATCAAAAATCAGCGAAGTGCTTAACTACTTGGTATCAAAATTGACAATAATTCATCTCTTTTACACTTGAACGTAATGTACAAACTATGGCAATAAAACTGTATAAAGTTGTAAACCATTTATCACCTAAAATTATGAACCAGGTTTTTCCACTGAAGGAAAAATTTAGATGTTCCAATGAGAATATTTTTGAGACCATGAAAATAAGAACAGTATCTTGGGGTACTGAAAGTTTGGCTTATCTTGGACCAAAAATATGGCAATTAATTCCTAATGAGATAAAAGATACGCCTAGTCTCTTTCTATATAAAAACGAAATTCGTCAGTGGAAACCAACTGCTGTCCTTGTAGAATATGCAAGATATATTTGTCGGACCTAGTTTTCGTCTGATTTCAACTGATTTTAACTTTTTACCATTCTTGTTTTTATATATATTGTTTTATTTCTTTGATACCTATTTTTATTTTTTCTTGTGCGGTTTTTAATAAACATTTTAGACTTTTTGCTAAAATCAGTGATTTGTTCAGAAACAAATGGGTCATTATTTCACCAATGTTCGACAAAATTTCCCCGATTGGCTTAAATAACTCTTTTTGCTATTACTATAATCTCCATAAAATATGAAAAGTCAGTCCCAGTCAGAAGGTCAAAACTCGATTTCGCATGCATGGTTGCATGGCCTGTAGTAGAGACCGTCATGGTACCAACTCAAATAAATCAAGTTAATAATAAAATGTCCCTCGTTTAGTCCATTTTTATCATGTATATTGATATTGATGTTGATTAGTCCCCTTCACGCTGTGATGGTAGTTCTTGAGGTAATTCTTGAGGTTTGGGAAAACCTAAGATATTGACTTTATGACAATCAAGCAGCAGACTCAGGTATAATCATATAAGAGTTTATTAGAAAATAGTAGCAGTGAATGAAGTGACGAGAATGGTAAGATAGTGAAAAAGTTGAAAAATTTAAGACATTTTGAAATGCACTACTAATTCGTAACCTAATAAGATGAAATCATTTGTTTTTTTGAAAGTTAGTTAATTTTTAGCCAATTTGGAAATAAAGAGCAAATAAAACTGGTTAACATAGTTTCAGACACAGGGCATGAGGAAAATGAATTTTCATGCTATCATTCTGATAATTTTCTTGAATAGAATCTCAACGGTGTTTTCGTATATTTTGCGTTCATCTGGTCGGTACACTGCTAACTTCTCGGTAATCCACAACGACAAGTATTTTGCAAATGTAGTCGGAACTTCATTGCCGAATTTAAGTCGCCGAAATTGCGGGTTTCACTGCGTTGCAGATAAATCATGTTTATTTTATAATCACAAGAAGGACAACACTGCTTGTGAACTATTATATACCTTTGACGGAAAATCAATCGCGAAAACCGGATGGCAACATGTTTCAACAGATTATTCGGATACTTATGATCGTGGACCAAAGTGCAAACTTGTAAAACGTCCGTTGTATCCACGGGTGTTGCAGAACTGGACGTCAGGGGGAATCCTCTGAATTGAACTGCCAATTTAGTTCAATTTTGTAAATGTCGACCTTCACCAAATATATTATTAACTTTTCACTGTTTATGCTAGCGTTTAGCGGGGAAATTAAAAAGTCACGAGAGTTTTCGTTTTTGCCGAGGCCGATTATTCCGATTTTCGGCACGAAAAACCCGTTTTGAGCAAAATCGCTGAAATATATCTTTAATGTTTTTGTGTTTTCTAAGATTTTAGGATAGATTTTCGTTTGATGGATATCCGTGGATTATCTGAAAATATATTTTTCAACCTTTTCAAGTTTTTAAATGCGCCGAAAATGAAAAAATTATAAGAGATGGTCATCAATCGAAAGCCATTCTAAATTAGTATTATATTATAGTATTATATATATATATCAAATTTTCTTGATAACATAAACCATGATAATATTTTTAAAAATAAAACAACTTTTGTAAAATTCCATGTTGACATGTTTCACATCTATCTCAGAT
>JAUKPT010002373.1:0-13381 GCA_032273505.1 Nanomia bijuga | reverse complement strand
ACACACACACACACACACACACACACACACACACACACACACACACACACACACACACACACACACACACACTTTTAATTTTTCAGAAGGTAAAATGTTTTGTTTTTTTCTTTATGAAAAATTACTCAATTTGTAGCCAATCGGCCGGAATTTAAGACATAACAATCAAATTAATAAATTCAAACTGTGTCAGCCAGCGATAAGATTTTAGTCATATCGGGACTATCGGGATAACGGGACGTCGAATGAATTTCTAGATTTGTTTACCATTTTTAACATGATGACATTACTGTGGTGAAGAATTGATGATTTGATCGAGCTAAGCATAAAGATTCAAGCTTTTTAGAAATAAATTGATGCAGTTTTTCGACCATTCATTTCAAAAACATTCAAATCTCAAAATTTGATTCTCTCCTGGTATTTTATCTAGCTAGAGAGTTTTCAAAGTTTCATTTACTGATGCGCAACGAGTTGCAGGTCTATGTTAGACTTCCATCATCATCCAGACCGTCTTTTTATAGTACGTAAAGCTGTTAGTGTTCCATGTCCCATATGGTGTATGAGTTTATAGAAATAGGAAAATATTCTATATGTTTTACAGATAGATAATGGTGTATATTGGACTTGGACTTATTGGTAGTGAGCCAACAAATATGAGTACTTCAGATGCACAACATGTTTATTTCTTACAACAGAAAAAAGCCGAAATATTAGCTCGCAAAAATCGTGAAAAGAATGGAGGCATCGAGCCTTCTGCACTGCTCAAACATGCTAATGATGGTAGCTTCTTAGAACGATTCAATAAGATGATGCAACAACAGGAACAGCAAGGAAAACCAAAAAAATTGAAAGGTATTTTGAAGAAGCCAAGTTCATCTCCATCAACATCTTGTTCATCCAGTTTTGAAGAGACTAAATATGGTACTCACTCCTCATCTGAACAGTACTCAAACAATCAGGATGATACTACGTTGGGTAAACAGCGAAAGAGAAGAACTGATTTGAATACAAGTGAAGAAGATATTTTAAACCCATCATGCAAGATTCAACGCTTCTCTTCTAGTGAACTTGCTAAACTTATTTCTATTAAAAAAACTTGTGGTGAAGAACAACCAAAGACAATTTTGAAACATGAACAATCAACAAAAATAAAAGGAAATATGAGAAGAAAAAGTCCTGATTCTAAAAGTAAAGAGAAGAGAACTGAAAAAAATCATTCGAAAAGTAAAGTGAAAGAAGTCGATGAGAAGGAATGTAAAGATAATGCTAGAACTAGTCAATCAAACGGTAATATAAAACAAGAGCAATCAAGTAAGGACTCAATGAAAGTAAAAGAATCTGGAAAAGAGAGAATAGTTAAAACACAACAACATAAGAAAATAGATAAATCAAAAGAGTTGTCAAAGACTGCAGTATCAAAGTATGATGACAAATCATCTACTGATTTAAGAAAAGCAAAAGAAACAATAAAAGATAAATCAAAAGACTTACAAAAAGAAAAAATAGAAAGATCAACAAAGGATAAAATAGAAAAATGTAATGAGAAATCATCTAAAGACTTGAGTCCTAAAATAAAAGAATTGACAGAAAAAGGGAAATTAAATGACTTGAAAAATAAGAAATTAGAAGTATCAAAAGAATCACCAAAGACTAAAACAACAAGTGTTAATGACAAAATCATGACAAAATCTGAATGCATCAAAGTTGATAAGGAACCTAAAGAACCGAAGAATCAAGGTTCAAAGAAAATTACAGAGGAACCTAATAAAGATAAATCTGAAATGCAACAAATTATAGAAAAGAAAACAATGAACAGAAATCTGTCAAAATCAACATCAACTAGTGTAATAAATAAGAAGTCTGAGTTAGAAAATAAAAATTCAAAACATAATTTTCACAATAAGGTGAATTGTGAAGTTAATGAAAGCAAACAGAAAACAAATGAACAGGTCAAAAGTCCTGATAAAAGTACTACTATTGATAATCAGACTTCATCATCAAATGATGTTGATTCAATTGAAAAGAATGTGAATGAAGATATAGCAACAGAAGATATACAAATTATTATAGAAGAAAATTGTGAAACACTTGAGAAACAATTAACAAATGTTTTGGATAATAGTAACTCTGATCATGAAATGGATGGTTCTTGTTTTGATATCACAGTTCTCTGTGATGACGATAATGATCCTTTATTTTATGTAAACGATAATACAGATTGCAGTAGTCTCTCTTTACTAGAACTTATTCCTCAATGTATTTCCAAAAATACTTTAGAGGAGATAAAAGTGTCTTCCTGAATCTTTTTTGAATTTGTTCAGGAAAAAGATCTTCTCTTTTCTTACGTCAACAACAGCAACACATTAATCCCAAAAGATTAACTTAAAGGAAATCAATAGAAACATGTCGGCACTGGATACATATCAAGGTATCATTTTTAATAGATATGTATACTAATTTTATTTTTCATAAAGATGTGATTATTTATTTTATTTCATTTGTGATGTCTGTAATTATCTATAATACAAACAAACTGTCGGTGTATGAAAATAAAATTGATTGTGTCATTTTTTTACAATATGTAACATCAGTCCTCTTAATTCAAGTAAATGGGGATCGGCTGACGTAAGCTTTTTTCTAGGCTAAGCTATTTTCTAGGTCAGTATTATTGCCGGGAAGACTAAGCCATTTTGTTGGTCCGTTTTGTTGTTCTGTCGAGGCACCTAGTGCCAGCAGGTCTATAAATAACATTTTTAGTTCATTAACCAAGGGAGGTTCAACGTAATTTTGCTACATTACATAGTACTTTGGTACTATATGGGTGGGTTTCGAACGAAAATTTACAAATGCCATTTGGTACATTTTGGTACACTGAAAAACACAAATTTCAATTATTCAGCATTTCCACTGATTTTTGGACTTGAATCCAGTGGAAAGTTTAATGATTTCAGACAATTCAGACCTCCATAATTGCCAAAACACAGCTGTGACATGAGTTATAATACGATAACGAGCATTGATTGGCAAATTTTCAGCAAGCTCTACATCATCTGGTAACTGATTATATGATCTACCGAATAAAAGTTGATTTGGTGTTATAACTGTATAAGAACCATCTTCTCGAGGTGGAGATAAGCCAATGGGTCGTTCATTACAAATGTTAGATATTTCGAAAAATATAGTTTGTAGCTCAACTGGTGTTACTCTAGTATCTCCAACCAACACGTTTATTAATTTCTTTATGATAGAAATTCTACGTTCTGCCTTTCCTTGGCGCCATGGAGAATCTGCTGGAGAAAGTAACCATTTAAAACTATTTGAACTAGCAAATTCACGAAGAGTATCTTCCATTTCTAACCACCATGTTTCAAGCTTTCCACTAGCCGCTTCCAATTGGCTTCCAGGATCGGAATAAATAACACCCGGCCAACCCCTTAATGATCCAAATCTTCTAAGAGTAAGTAAAACTGCTTGGGTAGAGTAATCTTGTACGATATCTATATGTACACCACCAGAATTCATATCCTCTATCACAAATCCCCAAGTCTTCTTTGTGGCTCTGGCATTTACATCACTTCTACATGAAAATGGACCGAACAAGTCCATCTGGCAACATGCCCATGCGACAAGCTGAGTTAACCGTTCTTCTGGTATTTCACCCATAGTTTGATGTAAAGGCTTATGATCAAGTTTTCTACAAGGAATACAATCATTTTTAATTTTCTTAGCTAAATTACCAGCTTTCAATGCCCAAAAACCTTTACCTCGAAATCTACTTAATGTTCCATCTTGACCAGGATGACTGAAACTATGGACATGGCGCATAATCAACGTAGTAACACGATTATTAACAGGTAGAAGCACAGGTAATTTTGAATCAACAGTAAAAGGAGCAATTGACATTCGAGATCCTACATGCCATATTCCATCTTTTAATACAGGAGCCAGTCTACGATATCTTCCTTGACCAAAATTAGCTGCTTTCTCTAGTTCTGGTAACATTTCTAACTGAGTATACTTAATCAACAGTTTCTTTGCAGCAGATATTTCTTCACTACTAAGAACACCTGGTTGAAAATTATGTAGTACGAATCTCCTCATCCATGACAATACCCTTAGAAGCTTCACCCAACTTCCACATCGATTAATCAATCTTTCCATAATTTGGTAATTCTCACTAACAGCAACGTGAACATTAGCTATTCTTTTCTTACTGGATATTTCACCTTCCAAATCATGTTTCTTATATGATAATCTAATTGGCCATTCCTTTTCATCTTTCTGTAAAAATGACGGACCATTCTTCCAGAAGCTATCAGAAGACATCACTTCAGTTAACGTACGAGGTTTAGTACACCAATCAGCAGGATTTTGCTCACCTGGAACCCAAGCCCAACCCATCAATCTCCCATCTACCATTTCATTGGTAGTTTGAATTTCTGAGATTCTAACACCTTCATATGGGCCAAATGCACCCGTCTCCTTATGAGCATATCCTAACACAGTAGAACTGTCAACAAGATGCCAAATCTTGCTAAACTTCAAGTTAGTATCTTTTACAAGAAAATTCTTTATACGGTTTCCCAGTACTGCACCATTCAATTCCATTCGAGGAATTGATACCATATTCTTCGGTGCAATCTTTGACTTCGCCATTACAAATCTGGACCAAAAACCACCACCTACTAATTTCCATCTGATGTAGGCAACAGCACCATATGCAGAAACTGACCCATCTGAAAACACAATCAAAATCGGCAATCCTACCACCTCAGCTTCAGGCCAAAGACTGCGTGAAAACTGAACTTTCTTCAGAGCTAATAAGGATTCAAGAAGGTTTAAAAAACACTTTACTAAGGGAGAAGGTAACAAATCATCCCATCCTAGAGATTTGTCCAACCAGGATTGTCTGAGTAGTAATTTTGCTTGGAGAAGTACAGGACACCACCATCCGCAAGGATCAAAGATTTTCGCAACATTACTTAATACAACACGGCGAGATACAAAAGGATTGGTGAGTTTTCTTAAATCTTCTATCGATTTGATTTTAACATCAACTACACCATCTGCTTTACTATCTTTAAGGTTAAGTTCAACAGAAAAACTAAATACATCTTTTTCTGATTCCCATAGCAAACCTAATACTCTATCTTGAGTTTCAAGATCATCATCACCAATAGAAACAGCAGAACCTTTATCACCAGAATAAGTCCATCCTTTATTTGGCATTGAAGCGTGTTCACTAATCTCATCAATTCTTCTAGTTTTCTCTTGTGCTTCTTCCATGTTACCTGCTGCAACAAGCTCATCATCAGCATATAATTGATCTTTTATTTCTTGACACTCAACAGGATATATATGTTTATATTTATCAGATGATTTGTGTAATGCAAGTGTTGCAATGCAATGAGCAGGTCTCACTCCAAAATTGTTAACAGTTACTGCATATGTTTTGGGGGATTCATCTGTTTTCATATCCCTCCAAAGAAACCGCTGCATATGAACATCTTTCTCATCTAACCGAACACGATTATGAAATTTTCTAATATCGGCAGCACAGCCTATTCTACCATTCTGGAAACCTAATATAACAGAAAGTAAATTATTTAGGAAGCGATCAGGGCCTTTCATCAAGCAATCATTCAGGCTTGGAAATCCTCCTTGTCTACGAGAAGCATCAAATACAACACGCAATTGCTTTCGTTTGCCTTTCACCCCTAACATAGGTATATAATAATAATCACCTTTCCAATTAGCTAAATCTTCTTCAGACAAAACAACAGCAGCACCTCGAGTTACCATATCTTGTATTTGATTACTATAGTCTTCTATAAGATCAGGATACCTGGATAAATGTTTCTCTAAAGACACTAATGACTGGAAAGCAATCTTTTCATTATGAGGAAGTACATTTCTATCACAGTTCCAAGGGTACTCTGTGAACCAACATCTTTCTGCTTCATTATAAGACAAGTTTCTTTCAATAGTATCATATTCTCTTTGTTCTTTGAAACTATATTTAGATCCAGGTACTGGACATTTCGAACAACGACAACCACTACACTTCGGTTCTACAACTGTACCTAACTCTTCGGTTTCAAAAAAAAGTTTTTCCCAATCAGGAACAGAAGCTTTGGTAGAAAAACAACCTTGAGTAGTATTAGTGTTATTAGATAATACTACACACTCTTTAGAAACAGTATGAGAGTCATTAAGAAAATTGACATCAACATTATCTGGTACCTTATACTTCTTAGGAACAAAAATAGCTGAATTGGGATCTGGAAAAATATGAGTATCTGGTGTACTAGCATCAACAACAACAATAGAAGCTGTATTATCATCAAAATTAGGTGAAGATATATCAGAACAATCAGGAACACTATCTTTCACAGAAACGAGAACAACTTTATTGACATCAACATCATCTGAAGAAACATGAGAATCTAATTTCCTACCTTCGACATCGACAAGAGCAGTATCATTGACGACATCAACATTATCTGAGGAAACATGAGAATCCATTCTGCTATTTTCCGCATCGACAAGAACAGTATCATTGACATCAACAGTAATAGAAAAAGTATCACAACCAGTTATGTTATCTTCATCATTAAAAAATCCAGTTTCAGTAGTATGATATGAAAAATCAATTGCACTATACTTTTCAGGCAAAACAAACTTATTACCAACTCGTCCAGCACAATACTCAAGCTCATGTAAAGTTTTCTCTTCAACAATTCTGCCATCATTAATTGCTTGAGTAAGATACACCTCATTAACAACAAACAAGTTATCAGATTTCGTGGTAGCATCAAAAATTGTAGGATGCTTCCCTCCAACACAGGATCCAAATCTATTATGGAAGAACCAAAAATCACCTCCTCTCTGAGTCTTTTCAACCTTTTCAGGGTGCCATGAAGGATGACTCATCCCTATCAAAAAATCTACATCACCAACACGTTCAACATCATTAATCTGTTTTGCTGATAAATGAGGAAAGAGACTCTTTATTTTCGAACTATTTATGTTAGAGAGAGGACCAGTAATATTGTCCAGACCATAAGCATCAAAACTCTCTGTAACACCATTCTCATCTTTAATTGAACATTTATAGGTTGTTACATTGCGAAATTCTGTTGTTACTCCACCCAGAGTAGTGACACTTAATCTTTCTGTGCGACCAGGGAATCCACACCTCTTAGCATATTCTTCACGAATAAAATTTGAAGTAGAACCTAAATCCCAGAATACTGTAGCAAAAATATTACCTTTCATACCTTTCACACGAGTTGTTAATAATACCACACCTTCATTAGAATTCTCTGAACACTCTGGAACTGAATTCACAAGTTGTAATGAAAAACATCTAGCTTCTACACATAAAAGTTCATGTACATGATGTTCTCGTGTACAGCCACAACCATCTTTACCACCACCACACAAACGATCCTTTCTTGGACAATTTTCAGGTTTGTGATCTCCTAAGCAATGAAAACAGTCACCATTATCTTTAAGAAGCTTAATTCGTTTTTGAACATCAGACATTTTACGTAGATCTTGACAATTACTCGAAAAACATTTCTTAGTAGTATCTTTATGGTATGCACACCAATGTTTTTTCACCTGAGTAGGTTTTCGTGATTTTTGGTTTTCATGCTTATTGTTATCAGGACAGTCCTTTATCACATGACCTTCTTTATCACATTTAAAACATTTCTTCTTCTTCACTTCAGACTCCATACCATAAAATGACGTAACATACATCCCAGACATATTTTTTGTAGATACATTAGATATCATCTGTTCCCAGATATCCTTCTGTGAGGATAACCATTCTATAAATGAAGGAAAAGGCTTAGCCTTGATCTCAGATGGCTTAGAAGATAAATGTTCAACCCATTTTTCACCGATTGAACGAGGAAACTTTCGTAAAATACCAGACATAGCTGCTGTAGTAGAAATTTCATGTTCATAATTCAAGTTGCTTAAACGATTGTAATTGTTCTGTAATACTTGGCTATATATAACTAACGACTTATAATCACCATCTTTAATAACTGGTTGAGCCATTACTTCACTCATTACACAATTAACAACTTTCAATGGATTACCATAATAATTAACCAAACAAGAAAAAGCTTTATCATAATCATCTTCAGCTCCAACAAATTTACTACGAGCTACTTCATCTACATGTTGAAAGAGTAGGTTTGGACGATATTGTACATCGTATTCTTTTATCAGAACCTCCCACTGACTTTTCCATATCGGAAACTTTAAATAAGGTTGACAACTTTCTTCACCATTAAACACTGGAAGTCTAACAGATTCTTTCTTTGTCGCATTATTTGAAACAGCACCCCCGCTAGTTTCAGTATCACTAGCCTTCTGAGTAACTGTTTTTAAAAAGTTTGAATAGGCTTTAATAGCAGCTTCATACCTCACAGATGAATCGTCTATATAAGCTAATCCTGCAGCATCCGTTTCGATATCTATATCCGGAACTGCTTCTATGAATTTGTCATGTGCATTCTCCAGAGCTCCCCACGTTACATTTAACTTTTGAAACTGGGCAGTTACAAGATCGGGAGCAGCATCCTCTTCTATCAAATTATTGAAAATATTCGAGTTTCTAGTAAAATTAGAACGTGCTAAACTCCTCTTCTTTTTCTCTGCTTCTGCCATTATCATAGACTTCTTAGTTAATCCGTGTCACCATCATTCATTCACTTTTGGAATTGTATTCGAGGATTCAAACTAGCGGACCAGACAAACAAGCAACCAAAATATGAAACAGGAATTGTGATATGATGTTTATATTTAAACCCATTCCAAAAGTTTCCACTTTTCCATAATTGTGATATTGCTAAATAAGAACAGAATAAACGTTATAGAATAATACAAACTAATTGTAATATTAAATGAGCAAGAGAGTCAATAGTTCAAGGTTTGGGGGAGGTGACTCTTCTCAATATATCAGCGCAGTTTAAATTTACTGCTAACCTAATATATTGAAATAGCATGGCATGGCTGGGTTTCGAACCCATGAAGTGAAAAGTAGCCTTAACTTACTAATCTGCAAGAACTTACTCCCAGAAATTATGTGTTGCAGTTGCTCCCCCAGATAGATCCATGCTTGTCGAAAAAGCCATGGTTGTCTGGACTGGAAAACCTGGAAGAATTGAGGAAATTTTGAATATTTGGTCAGGGAAAATTTGGTGAAATCAGCGAATTCTGTCACATTCAAGTAATGACAACCATGAAAGCATTTAAGACAGTGCAGGTTAATTCAAAATAATAAATCACATTCACATTCTTAATGAATGGGTTTCAACCGATCATCAGATATTTTTACCTGGCAGATATTTTTGTCGGCGCATTGGCTCAGCTGTTATGTTTCAGGTTTCGCAATTGAGTGACCCGGGTTCGATCCCTCCTAGATCCCCGAAATTTAATCTAATATAAATAAATCGCTGAAATAATGCGGTGCGTTAAATTGGGCAACAGATTTCGTTGAATGTTAAATGTTGTATGCGTCGTAAATGTTGATCCATCCCTGTTAGTAGAGCTTAATATATACTGCCTCTATTGGGAATGTCATGTAAATGGATGAAAATCATGAAAAGAAAAAAAAGTATCAATGACCCGGCGAAAATATTTTTACCCAGAATTTGTAGCCAATCCTTTAGTTTAAACTCTTATATCTCTTGTTTTAGGATTTCGATCACAGGGTACGAGAATGCACCCAACAAGCGCATTATCAATTAACTACTAAAGCTGGTCGAAATCTAGCCCCTTTTCTCAAACAGATCATAGTGAACTGGTTAATGTCACAATTTGACATCCATACATGTGCGGCAACAAACGCAAAGAATTCATTTGATGAAGTATTTCAAGAGAAAAAAAGAAAAGAAGTCTTAGTGTTCAGTAAGACTGAAATATTGCAGGTATATTATCTCTATGAATAAGTTCCCTCGGACACTACTTTAAAGGCATAAAACTTTGCGAAAGTTGTGATTATTTTCTCACAACTTAAAGAAAAAAAATTAATGTTGCAAAAACCTCATTTTAACAACAAATTGAAATTTGAGGAGATAAAGACATTTACGGCATGAAAAGTTGCGAAAGTTGCAACATATATGTGTGTTTATTTTCCTCAGAACTCGAAATTTGGCGTAAACGAGCTTTTCATTGATGTGGAGGTTACACAAATATTAAATGACGTAGCGAAAAGTAGGTTACCCAAAATGTTCGAAAATTACAAAATTTTGGCATAAACAAATCTTGACGTTTTTGCAGAGGTTATATACATTTTTGCTTATACTAAACTGTTGTTTAGGGTTTGAAATTTCGAGGCCTGTTCTGGTATCTGATTTTTGATGGTTTTGATTTTCTATTCCTAGGCATGTGAAAAGAATTTACTCAGGGAAACAGCAGATACTTTGAGTGACCCAAAGTAAGTCCAATCTTTTATTTTACAATCCACTTAACTCGTCACTCATCGTTTTGTCTTTATTTTACTGTTGAACATGCATGGAAGTTATTTGGAATTGTCTGTTATTCCAGATATCTTATGCAGGAACATATACACCAGACATGAAAATCCTATATATTTGCCATATGTGGCAAATTGGGCAGTCAGTTGGTAGCTGATGAAGTGGTTTCTGGGACATTAGCCATTGCCTCAATAAGTCCACAATAAGAGCTTGTGTACGGCTCAACATTACATAACTTTTAGAGGAGGAGGGGTATCTCTTTTTTTTTACGTCACTACTTTTGAAAGCATGGGGGGGGATTCTGCCAAAAATTGTGTTACATAACGTTAGAATGTTCCTTAAACAGTACAAGCATAAACCATAATGAAGAACCAAGATATTTTAGCTCTTGACGCATATATTAACACTTTCTATATTATTTCCATAGGACCGTAACAATCGAAGAGCGTGAGGCGAAATACAATCGATTTATATCGAGCACATTTCTCGTACTGAAATACCTTCTTGAGAACCTTGAATGCAACGACGAAGATGCAACTTGTGTTGAGAATCTTAATCTATTGTTTGCTGAGAAGAAGTTTTGGAAGTTTGCAAAACACGATTCTCCTATGGTATTTGTTTACATAAATCTTAATTCGAAGAGTCATTTAAAATGTATTGTCTCCTGTTTATAGTTTTCTGAACACAGCTGACCATTAATAGCTTGGTAGGGAAACAGTTTTGGCTCCCAAGGGACAGATTATGTGGCCCATGCTGTTCGCTGTTAAACACATCAAGCATGAAGGCCAAGTATACTAATACCCCCTTATTTTTGAGCATTTTTATGACTTTGAGTTTTATTGTAATCTACATTAAATTTTGATCAATATGACTCTAAATTTTCGCATTTGGTGTGTTCAATTGTCACCTCGAAGTCTAGCATTTTTTGTCTTTATTAATTATTAATTATCTCTTTTAGATTCGTACTTCCTTCTATATCACCTTACTGACACTCTGTGAACATTTCCCTTCACTCATAACTGAATCCTTAGCATCGGTTGGTCCCACAATACTAACAAATCTCGACGAGCAGGATCCTGTTGTCACCAAAGCATTGTGGGATGTGCTTCTATATTGTTTGTCCAACTTTAAGGTACAGGAAATATTTGTCTAATTTCAATTACAGGATGAAATATACGTCAATAAACTTTATTTTACTTTTATCATGCTCATTCTACTTTTAACATTATCAGGGTTGGAAATTCCTGAGAACAGTTTTGTGAAATTTCTTGAAATTGTCAATAAATTCAAACCATAATTTATAACAGAGTTTGTCTGTGGGTTGAATTCATATCAAAATAGAAAGAAATTCTCTGAATTTAATTCGCAAATGGAAGGGTCAAAACTAGTGAATTTCACGGAATTTTATCTCACTTTAAAGCTCAAAATGCTTTAAAAGAAAAATGACCAATTTTTATGTGTTTTGCAGAATTTAATTTCACGAAAAGTGGCCTAAATGGCGGAAATATCTTCGGTGAAAAATTCTACTTACGAAAATTTCTTACCTTACAGCTTCAGGTTAAGCTTGTGTTTTCCAAAAAAATTAAAAAAAGTATAGAATTCACGATTTTCTACTGTTTTTGTCTGTTAGCAACAAGGAGGGGGAAGGTAAAATTACTGATTGAATTTACAGACGTCCTCTTACTTTAAACAAACAACATTACCCAAATGATTTTTCATGATCATTTTATTAAAAGATATTGACAAGAATGATTACAATTTTTTAACGATAGATATTTTCTTTAGACTATTTGGCAGTTCGTTAATTTAAGAAAGGCAGTCTGGCCAAAATTCTGGAAACTTCTGAATGCTGGTTGTTATGGAAACATAAGTATTGTTTACCCAAACTTGTTACCATTGATCAATAATATTACACCAGAGGTATATGACTACTTAATGATTGTTTATGTTTATCTCATTGATTTCGTTTTCTTTGTCATTAATTAGATGTGTATATATTTTGAACACTCTTGTTCTCTCTTCCACCTGACAATAATGAAGCGGTTAGATGATATTTAGTGCCAAAAAAGAAACTCCATATTTTCTCTATTTTTTCTCGAAACTTTTTTATTTTTGGCATGAGACCCCTAACCGGTAACCAGTCATAAGATCATGTGTGTGAAGCTAAAAGTTTATATCTTGCACTGTTGTTGAGATATTGACCCATCTGCAGCTGTAATATATCAGGCTGTATCCTTTAGCCTTGTTTGATGGATAGTGATCCAGAGTTGAGTAACAAAATTAATTTCTAATTTAACTAAGCTTCTTACGCATTACTTTCACTATAAGAGAATTTTAAATTCCAGAATTAAAATGCTCATGGATAGAGGATTTTCGGACAATCTACTCGTAAAGGGATGTCTATAAATTATAGTTAATTTTTTTTTTGTAGGTTGCGGGAGAAGGTACTGAATTTTACACCGAATTTTTCAATCACATTGGTGAAATTGTGACTTTAAAACAGAAAGTTCTCTCTGATAGTGATTTGAACTTGGTGATTTGTTCATATATGGAATGTATAAGGTGTCTCCTGACGAAAAATCAAAGCAAAGATTTATATGATTTCGTAATATGGACTTTAGTAAGTTGGTCATTTTTTTCTAATTCATAGTTTACAGTCTAAAGCGAACGTTTTGATGTTTCTCTGTAGTTCTCATTCCCGTGGCGGCTGGTGTGACGACCTCAGCGGCTGTATCTGGCTCAGTTGTCTTTATCTACTGGATAAAAAGAAGACTAAACGTAGTGTACGTAAAACGATGCGACGTTTTGATAAAATATGTAGCCACTTATATCGATGGGGGTTTGGGCTCCATCCCACATATTCAAACATTTGATTGCCAAAA
>JAUKPT010002372.1:0-13384 GCA_032273505.1 Nanomia bijuga | reverse complement strand
AATTTTGGGTTATATTTTTTTTTATATATATATATATATATATATATATATATATATATATATATAACCTTTTCGTTATCGCTTTATTGTAAATCCTTAATGAACTCCTATACCCTCTTATTGCAGGTGGGGCAAATTCATTTTACTGATTTCGTTTAAATTCAATATTCATTCATATTTAATTGTTGCCCCAACACAACAGTGAAGTAGAGGAAAAATAATAAATAAATTAATTCATGATGGATCTTTTGAATCAATCTTATTTCACTTTTCACAACCTTAAGAAAAGAAATTCTCCTGGAATCCCACAAACACTTGAAAATTGTTCATTTCCTCGAAAGTTGCCTTTTCCTCTCTATTTTGACTTTTTTGAGGCTAGAAATTTGCTTGACACAAAATATTCCATCTGTTTTCAAAATTATTTTTGCGAAAGATCTCTAGAAAGCCTGTCAAAATGATTAGACAAACCTAAGAAATCTCCTGTGCGAAAGTTGATACAACAATAGGCAAGGCTTAATTATAAAGAAATTAATGTCCTGTTAAGGCTGATTGGCAGTGATCGTTTTTGTCCGATCAAAATGAATTTAGTCCGATCAAGTATAACGATAGAATCCATATTTCTCCTATCACTTAAAAGGTGAACGGACATTTGGCCAAACGGACACTTGGTCGAACAGACACTTGGTCCACAGACATTTGGTCGAACGGACACTTGGTCGACAGACACTTGTTCGAAAGGACACTTGATCGATATACATTTGGCCGAACGGACACTTGATCGATATACATTTGGCCGAACGGACACTTGCTCGACAGACTTCCCGACCTTGACCTTCGTAAAAATGATTTGATTTACTTATATGGAACTAGAATGAAAAGATATATTGGAATAGATCAAAACTCGTGACAGGAGCTGTTCAGTAGAAATTAGACCGAATTAAATTATCGGTGGGATCGAGTATTGTCCGATCATTATCAAATTTTGTCCGATCATTGATCGTTGATAATGATCGGACAATATTCGATCCAATCGATCACTTTGCTTTTCGTAATAACGATATGATATACTCCTATCAGTGGCGGAAATGAAATGTTTTCAGTGTATTATGAATACACTCTTTTAAGTACAAATATTTCATTATTAATGGCCACAGACTACTAGAATACCATTTAACACCTATTATCACTATGCCGCCATTACACAGACTACTACTATTCTAGTTGTCTGTGTAATGGCAGAATAATGATAATAAAAGATATATGGGACATGAAACACTTTCTGGGCTATAAGGGTGCTTCTATCACCTACATCCAGCCATTCGGGACCCACTATAAGCCTTCTATAAGACCAATCGAGAGTAAAATCATGTTTGAAGATACCCATAAATAGGACCTGATCCGACACTGCCTATGGAATAAGCAATGCTGTATATAATCAATAGAATAGACGCAAATTCAAAATGATCGGTGGGATCGAATGTTTTCCGATCATTATCAATTTTTCTCCGATCATTGATCGTTGATCGGCCGTTATAATAAGTCTTATTCAATCAATAAAAGTCTTTTCCGACTTTTGAGTGATGCTTTCCTTTATTATCAATAGTTATTGTAATTCTTTTTCTATTTTTATTTTGTATATATGTTATTTAAGGAAGAAATAAATTGAATTATTTGACAATAAAATATCGGAGTTTCGATGTTTTGATGAGTAAATCGGCCGTTATAATTAGCCCTGTGACGAGTAGAATAAGGAGGTGACTTCCATATGAGCGCTGACAGGATGTGCCGCGGAAAAGGGTCATTTTTAACCCTCAACTACCGTAGAAATGAGGGTAAAATTTTAAGCTTCCCAATAGAAATTGGTCTTAAAATGTCAGAGATACAAAAAAAAGTTTGATTTTGTAAAATTTTATGTAGATAAGGGTCCCATTTCGTCGAAAAAGCCCCATACTAATGGGTGCTCGGAAAAATACCTCCGCGGCACACCCCTGTCGACTTATCGACCTAGTTACCACCCCGAGGACATTGCACCAATATTTCCCCAAACTTTAAAGAATGAAGCATAGCACACTGTGATAGCCTTTGCCTAAATGCTTTGTCCCTGCAGGATCTTTTTATCTGCAAATAAATTAATCCTAATCCTAATCCTATTTCTAAAGCCATCTTCATTACTATTTTTATTATTATTTATTATTAATTTATTTCAAGTTGGTTTACAGATAGTAAATAAGGGAAAAAGTATACTAATTACCCCAACTATAAATTAAAAATGTATAAAATATAAAAAATATAATGAAATTCCAATAAAATATTTATTATGTACATACAAAGAAAAAGGAGATAAAATGAAGTAATTAAAATCATGCTAATTCAATGAAACCAATACCCTGTATATATATTTTGCAGAATGGTTTTCTTAAATTTAATAGATTTTAGTATTTTAAATTCAAGTGGAATGGCTTTCCGTATTTTTCGGCCAATATGATGGAGGGATTGGGTTCCCCAAGAGATTGGTTTAACATTGAAAGTATGAAAATAGTCTCCGAGGGATATTTTATTCCTGGTTTAAGTGGAAACGTAAGTCGCATGATTTCATGTGAGATCCCGTAGGCAATTGCATTGGATATTTCGCTAATGGATAGTAAATGATCCATCTCTTAAAAGAAGATCTGCGAAAGTAAAGTTTTCATCATTGTATATGATCTTAAGAGCCCTACAGTGAATCCTATTTATTCTATTATTAAGTTGCCTACTATTTAACATCCAGATTAACGGGTAATAGCCAATTTGAGAAAGAATGAAAGAGCAGAAAATTATTTTCCTTTGTGAAAAAGTCATATATTTGCTTACACGAGGTAAAGCATGAAGCTTTTGACTTGCTTTTCTACAGAGATTTGATACATAGCAGTTTAATGTAAGTTTACTATCAATTTCAATACCTACAATTTTTTGGGATTCAGTATTCTTAATAACATGATCACTAATATTGATAGTTAAATCTTCGTTTTTATATCTTAAAATTAAATGAAACTTATCTGGGTTAGCAGATAAGCCATTATATTTGAACCAATCAAGTAGTATTTTACTCTCATTTTCAAGATTACAAATGACACTGGGTATTGTGTGATCAAAAGAAAATGGGGAGTTATCATCAGCAAAATTAACTGCATTCAATATAAGATAGGTCTGTAAGTAGAATACCGCATTTCATAGATTTGTTAAGTGCTTTTCTACATTTTTCAATCATTAAAAGCAAACTATTCTGAACACTATGACCTTTGCGGAAATTATATTTCAAAAATATTTGAGTACTCTTGCTGGTAAGGAATCAAAACATACTGATTTTGATAAATCTAATTTTTCAATTTCCTTATTTACTGATGATACATCGGTTCGTTTAAATGAGAAATTATTACTTTTTCTGAATTTATCATTTATTTTCTGGATACTTGGATGGTTTTTGTATTTAGTGATAGCAATTATAATAGGATCAGTATTTTCTTGAATTGAGCAATTAGATGATTCAGATGTTAAATGTAAGGAAATATTAAGATTTTTAACTGCATTGCTAAATAATTCATTAAGTTGTTCGTCATCAGATATGACATTTTCTCCTTTAACTAGCGTGATTCCATTTGCATGGGAAGATAATGCTTTTTCAGAAAAAAGTGGTTTGACCGTTTGCCAGTACTTTTTATTATCACAGAAACGTTCAAGTTCCCGTCGTAGAACATTTTTTGAGTAGGTTTGTACAAAAGTTTCGTTGAATTTTGTAAGTGTTGAGTTTTTCTTCGGTTCTACAGCTACGGTAATTATGTAATAATCTGTTCCTTATCATGTGTTGTTTCCTTATCTCTTTGATCATAAAAGGTTGATCATTATCCCTGATGAATTTCAATTTCATAGGTTCATGATTATATCTAATAAATGCAATAGTAATGCATCATACTCTTCAAAAGAAATATCACATAAATCAACACTAGAGAATTAAGGTTACAACTAGATTTATTTTTTGAAATCTCTATACCTTATTATCTTAAGAGGTGATTTTTCAAATTTATTTTTTAGCACTGAGAGAGTCATAAGATGGAAATAAGAAAGACCTGTTTCCAAAGTACATGAGTTTTGGAAACATCTTGGTCTGTTAGTTAATAGCAGGTCTATGCAAGATGGATTAGTGTTACTTTTATAGCAAGTTGGCGAATTTATGTGACATTTTAGATAGAATGTATTACAGAAATCATTTAAGGGTATTTCTTCAATCTCACAATTAAAATCTCCTAAGATGAGCAGATTGTCATAATTTGGCATATAGTGACAAGAGCAGAGAGGTGTTGTTTTATGTGTTTTGTTTGGGTTATATATCCCCAATATCACTCACTTACTTTTTCCAAGCCTTATTTCAGCTCTAATACATTCACTATGTTTGTCAAATAACTCTAATTGTTTACATGGTATGTCATGACGGACATACAGAAGTAAACCACCCCTGTTTATATTCCTGTCAAATCCATTAAGAAAAAATTGATTATCACGAAAAGTATTATCTATATTTGTCTGTGATATCAAAAGCAATTTAATTCTGTTATCAATAACATCATTTAATTGTGGAAGCTTATTTTGTATGCCATTAATGTTAAAGTGAGCAAAAATGACCCTATCAATATTTTTTGACTGGATATGGGAGTTCAGCAATATATTTTTTGGGAAGTAATCTGGTGCTAATGGATTTAATTGTTGGTCTAACTGGTTATCATTTTTGTATTGGCATGATATTGTCTCATCAATTAAAGGATTTTCAAGAAATTGAGAATTTGAACCCAAAAAAAAAAGATTTAGAGAAATCAAAATATTACGTTCAATAAAAAAGGTATAAAAACAACTAAAATCTAGAATAATATTGAATAAACAGAAGCCAAAATAAAGTCAAGTAAAAATTCTTTAGAGAGTAATGGTCTTCACTTCTGTCCCAAAGGATTTGTTTAGAGTGGAAAATCTTTGCAAGAGGATTCAATTTTTTCATGATTCAGGGTTTAAAATCCCAACTAAAACGATCCAATTCTTTTTTGAAAGGTTTTGGATTTTTTAGATTGTTTGAATTATTTTCTAAATAATTCTTGAAAGAAAGAGGGTCGAGAAAATAGTACTTTTAGACGTATCAATTGAAGAGGGATAGAAACTTTTAGAGTAAGGATCTAATATCAATTTTTCCTTTTGCAATGACTCATTTAATCCGTATTCAAAATGAAATGTCCTTAACATTAACATCACTTTTAGTTTTAACCAAATTTGAGTTTAAGGTGCTTGTTGAGTTATGTTTGCTAAAGATAATTCATAAATGTTATAAGATTGTTCGCAAGTCGACCAGAACCCTTAGGATTAAGATGTAGACCTTTTTTACCTAAGCAGGTTATATCAATATTGTGAGATGACACAACTAAATAGGCTTTTTCAAAATAATAGTAACTTCCTGCAGTTTCTGGTTTAAAACATTGTTATCTACCTTTAAAATTGGTGTGCTAAAATATACATTAATACCTGGGACATGTTCCTCTATGTGGGTTTGTAAGTTTTTTAATTTGTCGAATTTTCAGCCAGCACTTTTCTTCTCTGCATCATTTGTTCCGCAGTGGACGATGATATTTGTCGGTTTCTTCTTAAGAAGTGGCTCTAGATAATCGTAAAGGTCATCAATCATGCAACTAGGGAAGCATTGTACTTTTACATTGTATTTTTTTTTATTTGTACTCAAAGATACTCATTTGTACTTTAGGAGAATAGAGTCGCCGCACTAAGAGTGTTGTTTTCAGGCGAATAGAATATTTTGTTATCAACTCTGTATCTTGCAGTGCTTTGATTTTTCTCCGTTTATCTTTTCATTTCTTTTTTGATATTTATAAGTGTTTTTTTCTCTATATTCTTCTTCTTTGGGAACATTTTTATCAAAGATGTAAATGGAACTGAGGAGATGTTTGTATATGATGTAAGTGGAAAATATCTTTAAACTGGTTTTGCAGGTTTTCTTTTGTTTTTTCTTTAATTCTGAAATTCGTTAATTATCAGTTTTTATTTCCTGAACTTCTTTATTACATTTGACTAACGCGTCTTAGTCTTTTATAAAAACTTTGTCATTGATTATATATTTGTCTGAGCTGGAAGAATGAATATCAGAAGAGGACAGGAAGTTACAGGAACAGGAGTACTAATTTCCTTCAATATAGTGTTTATAAAATCAGTAAAAGTGCAATTCAAAGAATTAGGAGTAAGACTAGGAGGAGGAATAATTTCATGTTGCTTTATGATAGCAAGAAGCTCTCATATAAAAAATCATTTTCTTCCAATTGTCTCTGTAAAAAATCTAACTGCTGAGAGAAGGTTAATTGTTCATTTAAATTATCATTCACACTACTAAAAATATTTCTTCGGCGCGAGTCAATAAATAGAATGTCATCGCTGTCATCATCGAAATCCATGAAATTTTCGTTATTATCAATGCAGGCATTGCACATAAAAATATCGTCGAAAGATGTAATCTTGAATTTCCTCTTTTCCACAAAAGTTGCAGTATGTCATTATGACCCAACGATAATAGTAGAATTGAAAAAAGTTATAGTTATCTAATAGTTCTATTAAAGTTTTAATTGTTAAAATTGTATAATTATGTTTAAATGTTGTTATTCAATGTCTAACTTTATTTATATAGATATAGTTCAATCATACGGAGAATTTTGTTTAATTAATAAAAGAATTCCTTTAATTAGGAGGTTATAAAAGTGATTATATTCTAGTTATCTTTAGACTATTTATTACAGTGTTTAAATAGAACTTTATATAGTAAAACGAAAGTTGAATAATAACACTATTGTTAAAAAAGGATTAGCGATTTTTTATCAAAAAAAATTGTTTACAAAATTTGTAAAATTATTAAGATTATTTTGTTTTTATTTATATTAAGATCTTTTGAAAATTTATTTTAAAATCCAAGATGGCGATTTAAAAAGATGAAATTGTAAAAATAAAATATGTGGATGATGTGCAATTCCCCAAATTAACCATAATTAAATGACCATTATATACTGCAGAAACCAAACAGAAAATAACTGTTTGCTGAGGGTTTGTTTCGTGTGTATTAAAAATGATATCACCCGTTGAGTGATAAAGGATTGTTTGATAGCAATCCAAAATTGTTTTTCTTTACCCTGAGATTAAAACCATCTACATCAAAAACTGTACAGTATTATCTGTTCTACAAAACTAACACACTTTATATCCTTAAATATTCATATAAAGCCCACTTCATGAAATCAATTTTTCATTAAGTAAAACAGCAGAAATATACACCCTACATCATGAGCTCTTGATCTTTCACAACTTATGGCACCATTTCCAATGATACCTTGGGACCCCACTTCTCAAGGTCTATATGGGAGTGTCAAGTCCATCTTCTGAACATTACTCTCTAATTTTTATTTGCTTGTCCATTAGAATTCTGTTGTGCGATTCAAACAAAAAAACGCATCAAAAAACACTAATTTTTGACAAATTTATGGTCATTTAAAGTTGGTCATTTCTGAGCACATCTGATTTGTGATGTCATTTGGGATTTCTGGGGCAATATTAGGTATTTTTGTGAGTATAACTCAGAGGAGTAAAGGATTCAAAAAGGTAAATAAATAATTTGGGAAGAATACACTTAGACCTATTCTGACATAGAATTTTTTAGTCATTCTTTGTTTAAAGTTGGTAATATAATTTTAAGCTTAAAAGTGCTTTTTTAATCCAACTATAAAAAAGAAAAAAGAAAATAGGAAGATATTTTAAGGGAGTATCATATAAAACCTAACCCATCAATGTATACTTTACAAATTCTTCAGAGACGATTGGATGGTTTTCACATTAGGATATTTTTTGCAAAATCTTTAGTTATATTAGCAGGAATAATGCTCCAAATCTTGGGCCCAAGGTGACCTAGAATTTCAGATCCCCAAAAAACGGTTTTCACAGTTTTTAGTGTCATATATATTCTCTTTTCAGAGAAAATATAAAATTCATAATTTTGGGTGATAAACAGTTACCTACCTTATATAATTCAGTAGCAAGTGTTTGGATATTACGCTAATGAATTGTAAATGAGTTATCCCTTAAAAGAAGATGATTTTTCATCATCATAAACTATTCGTAGCGACCTTTCATGGATCTTATTTATTCGAGTATTTAATGTCCGACTGTGAAACATCCATACAATAGGACAATAGCCAAAATGAGAAAAAATAAAAGAATGCATTATAAGTTTTCTTTGTTTTATAGTCATAAATTTACTTACCCTTGCAAAAGCGTGTAATTTTTTGCTTGCTTTATTGCCCACATGTTCATTGAATGACAGTTTATTGTCTAATTTAATACCAAGAAGTTCTACATTAAAATCTGACACCTGTATGGAGAGTTTCCTATCTTCACAAACAATTAATTCAATCTTGTCAGGATTTGCTTTGATTCCATAAAAATATCAAAGTGGCCTCGTTTTCTAATTGGTTTAAAATTACAAGAATGCTAGGAGCCATCGAAAATTGTAAATTATCATTAACAAAATTACATAAATCTAATACGAGTATAAGGAACAAATCATTTGAGTTAATATTGTATATAAATGGTCCCAAAACAGATCCCTGTGGAACACCAGTTAAAATCTCAAACCAATGACTAAAAATAGATAAACCTGTCCAGATTTCCAAAGAAGTTCTGTGTAGGCTTAGAATGCGTGGTATCAGGGTCGTCAATTATTTCATCTGGTACATTCTTACTGACAAAGTTAACGCACATTGCCACAATGTCTTTTCAAGGCTTCAACCAATTTCTGATGTCTTGAAGGCAAGTATTCATTAAGTCCTTATCACACAATTCTGTGTACTTCTATAAGGATTACAGTATTTCAACCCCACAGGGAGAAGTTTCTTTCCTGAATGGAGACTACCAAAACTGCTCAAAAATTCAGATGACTTGCCCATCAAACTTTATGTAAGACTTGTTATAGTCAATAAGCTCCTTGTACACATGTAGGAAAACTCCCCAAATCGATTGGCGTGGATCGTATGACCAACTTTGCAGATTCACTGTTTCTTAGCGTAGGCAGTGAAGGAGTTGTATCGATTCCACATTCTCTGTGCCATCGGATTGTCGCATCCAGATATCTATGACTTGTAAGAACACTATTTTTTATCATCAATACCCGTTTCAAACTTAGTTGTTTCTAGAAACAGTTTATCTGCTCCAATTTGATTTTGATACATTGTGTAAACTCCTTGATACATTCAGGGATAGCCAACAGATAGTGAAGGACACAGAACAACTGTCATGGAACCCAAGCGCTCCCAATCAGTTTACTTATCTCATATTTATCTCCTTTTATCTTTCAATATAAAGGAGCCCGGTCTTGAGTAGAAATTATTATCATCACTAGTCTCATAAGCCAAGATTTTGGCTAACAATGGTTGCTTTCAGCCAATAAACATGGTCAAAAAGCTACACAACTCTTTGTCATAAACTGTTGCTTGAACAAGACTAAGCATAGGCTCTTTATTGGGTGCATTTGGTAAAGTTATAACTGCTGGTCTACCAACGTTCTTTCGTGGCATCTTTCTAATAAAGTGTTAAACGAACTTTCCTCTATATTTTTTATTATTTTTATTAAGATTAGGTTCGTCTACTTGACATACAATACAACAATACAACAATTTTTACAATAAACTGCTGAAAGCAGTGACAGAGATTCAGAAAGAACACCCAAGTTTTAAAGTGATCCTTGCAGGAGACTTCAACGCATCCATAAGTGACGATTGTTCACCTGATTCCTGGGAATGCATGGCATGGGCAAATTTAATGACAAAGTTGAAACAAGTTTTAATGGTATCAAGCTCATTAGAACAGCTAAGAACTTGAGACTAAAGATATAGATTTACCATAGATTTACCTTCAAATCAAACTTAGGATACAAACGACGATTGGATAAGGATAAGGATCTTCGTGATGAACAATTCTCTGTGCTTCCAGTCAATGACATAGATTTTGACGCATTAGAACAAAATATATTCAAAGGCATTTTAAAAGCAGCAGATGTCATTCCAAAGGCTGAGAGATACCATGTTTGCATCAGCAAACAAAAGATAATGATGTCAAAAAAAGCTTACGAAAGAAATTGTAAAAATGCGAACTAATCTGAAAAATACTTATTTCCTAGATAAGGCCAAGATGATAAATGAAGCTAGTAAAGCTAGATACTGAGGAAGAGTTTCAACGTGCCAAATTTTTTACCTCAACAACTAGATCTCAAAAGCTCATTGTTTCTGAAAAGGCACTTGCTAAGCATTTTGAAAATCACTTTTCTAACCACCTTATTGATCAAAATCAACCAGAAATCATCGTAAACACTGATAACTTTTCTCACATACAACTTGATTTAATAAATGAAGATCCCCCAGATACCAGTGAGATCAGTGATGCTGTCTCAAAGTTCAATAATCGAAAGTGCGATGGAACTGAATCACTAAAAGCTGAACACTTCAAATATGGAAAATCTCAGCCCTTCTTAAGCTATTTAACTGTATTACTCAATTTGATTTGGTCAACCCTTACAATCCCGAAAGTATGGCTGAGTTTATCAGTTACCTGCTTACATAAAAAGTGTCCCAAGAGTCTTCCTGAAAACTACAGAGGAATCTCTATCATATCTACCATGAGCAAATTGATCTCAATGATTTTTGTTGATAGAATACGCAAGAAATATGAAAAGATTTTGTTACCAACACAATTTGGGTTCAGAGCAAAAAAGTCAAGTACAGATGCTATCTTCATTAAAAGTCATATAATTCGACTATAAAAAATATTTCTGCATATGACTGGGAAACTGGTAGATATTTGTCACTACTGTACCAAGGTACTAAAGCTCATATAAAAGGTTGTGATCAAACGTTTGACACATACGTTGGTTGTCGTCAAGGTGCCCTTGAGAGCCTTACTGAGTTCATTGTATACATGGATTTTGTTGTACGTTGTACACGAGTCGAAATAAAAAAGAGATATCAAAATTCTGGATTCACTCTAGATTTTTGCATTCCAAATGAATGCTCTACACGTGAAATGCGCAGACAGGACAAAATAATGTTCATGAGCTGCTATATGCAGATGATGATGAGGTCTATGCAGACTCTGAAATGGAACTAAAAAGGATTCTAGAGATTTACGATGAAACTTTTACTAGATTTGGTCTTACTATGGCATATAATAAAGCTGAAACTATGGCTTTCAACGTCCAAGAAGAAATAAGGACAAAAGAATAGTAGTTTTCCATTAATAGTAACGCCATAAAGAATATTTTTAAGTATTTAAATAATGTATTTACAAAAGATGCAGGTACTTATAAAGAATGTCATCAGCATTCTCCAAGTGGGAAGATCTTAAGCATGTTCTCACAGATAAACACATGTTTCTATCCACAAGAATAAAGATTTTGACTGCATGGGTTGGATCAAGAATAATCAATGGATGTCAGGCATGGGACCGAATGTATCTGACATGAAGAAAATTGAAACAATATGGAATGGATTTCTAAGGAAAATGGTGAAAGGTGGATATGAGAAGGAAAATATGCCAAGAAGAACGCAACAAGACCATGAATAACAGATCGAAGGTAAAATAGACTGGAGATACAAGATTTTGAATGAATACCTCTATGAAATCACCAAGAGTAGGCCAATATCAAATTTTGTGAGGTTCAGTGCCTCAAATACATTGGCCATATTGTAAGGATGAGTAACGACTCCTTTCAAAATTTGAAAAATGCTGAGCTTAGATAGAAGACATATATGGAGAATAAAGATGCAGAGAAAAGATTTCATGACACTGTTGGATCAAATCTACAAATAATCCAAGAAGCCTCACCCCAAGTTGAAGAAATCAACCCGTGGGAAACCATGATGATGATAGAGAAAAAATCTTTTCCCAAAATTATTTTACCCACCATACCTACCTAAGTAACAATATCTTCTATGCGGCAAAAAAAACTAAGAAAATCCGTGAAATGCAAAGCTTTTATTGCAAAAATAAAAATCTGTGAGAACAGACTTTAGTTAAAAATAAATAAAGAAAGAATATCTAATGTGGTCTATTTTTCGTGGATAGTATAAAAGGGTTGTCTGGAGTCGGTCTGGAGCATGATTAAAAGTATAATTAAGCTTGCCATGTCTTGAGGGATTTTCGATTTTCGATTCTTTCGTATAAATAAACAAATAATATTTTGCCTTAAAACGAGGCGAAAGCTGCTCAAATTGTAAACAAAACGCGTTTTTACACGTAACGTTTATGATCAGTTTACATCATTTTGGTAGTTAAGAAACTTTCATCTCGCTTCCATTTTTAATTGCATCACTTTTTCCGGCTTCATTAGGCCAAAAACAAAATATAGCTTTGTTTCCGGCGCACCGGCCGGGTGTGAATTTTCTTTGATTACACCCGACCACAAACAGAAATTATCTTTTTTCTCTTTCTTTTCTACAGTAAAATGTCGTATTACTATTACGTAATTTCCTATGAAGGAAATTAATAAAAAAAATAGTCACAGATGACATAATTCAATCTTTTTTCTTACATATTTTTGCAAAAAAGATTTTTTGCGGCCGCCGTGTGAGATCTATTTTCGTCACCCGGTGCGCCGGAAACAAAACTATATTTCTTTTCAATGAACTTGCTATTTATGAAATTTTAGAAAAGGACCAAATTATTAGTCGTACAGAAATAATAATTTGACAAAATATTTGTAGGTGACTAAAATTTTGTTCGACTAATATTCTTGCCCAACTAAAATTTCGTCCGACTATGTTTCGTCCGATAAGTTAGTTGCGAATTTTCGTCGTTGATTTTTCCCTTCTTCTTTGCATCTTTTTTAAATTATTTTTTCATTATACCAAAGTACTTTACTTTATCAAAATGGAGGTACTTGGTTGATAAATGGTTGAGTTATGAAAAAACCTAGTATTAGTGCCAAGACTTTTGAAATGTACTTTGGTAGTCCGTTCTTTTGGAACTCAAAAACAAATTTGATGACGAAATGAATAAATGGATAAATAAGTCAATAAATTCGTTAAATAAATGAATAGATAAACAAATAAGTCAACAATGACGTCAATAATGACACCTCTTCGAATAAGATCATTTTTCATGATAATACCATTATAAAGCCATCTGATGCATGATGGGTAAGACGGGAATGCTAGGCATGGTGATTTCTGTTGTTTTCCTGTCATAATTTATATAAAGTAATACCCTAATTAGAATCAATAAAAGACTTCTCATCTTATCATGTCGTCGATGATGAAATATACTATTTATAGAA
>JAUKPT010002371.1:0-13385 GCA_032273505.1 Nanomia bijuga | reverse complement strand
CGTCAAAAATCAATATTTTTCGATGCGTTTTTTTTTGTTTGGTTCGCACAATAGAGGACTTTTGAATAAGCAAATAAAAATTGGGGGTTAGTAAGCCCCTGGGAGTGCCCCTTTAAGGATGCCCAAGAGCAAAAAACTGCAATGTTACAATTTAGTTTAAAATTCCTGCACTTTTCAGGTGGACTATACCCCCAACTAAGTATCACAATATTTAAAGATTAGAAAAAAGTGGTCGATAATTCAAATGAGTTTGATAAAATTTTCTAAAAGCATGGCCCTAAAAGTCAGTTGCCATGTAACGCCTCATGTTTTGCTCCCATGCTTTCTCCTTGATTCGCTTCCGTTCGTAAGTCCGTTTCGAAATGTTCTTCTTCTGCACGCGTTCTCCCGCGTTTCGTTTCACTGCATTCCGATCAAACGCAGAAAAATGACTCACACGTTCTTTCTTCTTATTATTATTATCATTTTCAACACCGAGCCCCAGGCGATCTTGTTTTAATTTCGTTTTTATCGGATTCTTACGTCCAGACCCTTCAGGACCCAGGCCTTCATTAAGATTCCAACCGCTTCGCAGCATCATCTGAAATCCTTTGTTGTGATCCGGTATGCTGTACGAAGTACCTACTTCCTTACTTTGATCGTAAAATAAATGAACGGTAGATGCAAAGTGTGACTTCTCCTTACTTTTAAGGTACCCCTCCCCACACACGTCACACGAGACAAGTTCATTCGAATGTTCTACAGTTTCTTCTTCCTCTTTCCTCACTCTCATTCTCTTAGACTCGTACCTATCAAAATTCTCTAAAATATCTAAAACTTCCTCATTTTCCTTTTGACGACATATATCAAAAATACTTTTCCCCGTGTTTTCAACTTCTCTGCAAGAACTTCCTTTCCTCAATAAGTATTTGACAACTGACAAGTGGTTTTCAGCGGCAGCGCACATGAGCGGCGTCCAACCAAACGAATCTGACCCATTTAGAATATCCAGAAAGTCGCTGCTACCTTCGATGCTCGCGAGTAATGTTTTGATTTCTTTCTTGTTGCCTTGCGATGCAAGTTTGAGAAGATTAGTTGTAAGTCGCCACCTTGTATGTGGATCGGATAACGGTTCAGTTTCCATGACATCATCATCGGAATCTGAGTCTTCGATTTTGATTGGACGAGAGGAAGTATTCGTATAGGTTGAGCATGATTGGATTTCGTTTGAAGCCGATATCGTATAAAGTTTCTCTCGGTATGATAAATCGTAACTTTTTAGTCTAGATGAAGATTGTTTGTTTGAAATTAATTGATTTGACATGGGATTTCCATTTTGATCTTTCGATTTAGTAGATATAGTAGTGGTTCTACATAAAGATGGACTCCGAGAAGATTTATATCTTTCCTCAGAATGTCTTTTTCTGTTCTCATCACGAGGAGATGAAGGTTCATCATGTGTAGAACACCTCGTGTCAAAAGTAGTATTTCTCACTTGTGTTGAAGAAGACGAATTCGTTTGTTTAGTAGTCGAAGAAGATGACGATGACGGTTCTTTAAATAAACTTTCGTAAAATTCTTTTGCTTGAAGTCCGTCTAAATTCAATACAAATTCCGACGTCGGTCTTTGTGACGTCACAAGATTGCCGTTACTGTCGTCGTCGTCGTCGTTTCCTTGGACACCACGCACGAAACTGCAGCAATAGTCGCTTCGGACGTCATCGCGATCAATTAATGTTTTTCTTTTCTTGTGATTTGTCATATTCTCTGAAATACGAAAAGAAAAAAATTCACCATGGGTATAAATTTAAAACATACCAAGGTCATAGTTCAGGCTATTCTAGCGTCCGATAGTCGAACGCTGCCCATGATAAATTAGAAAATTGAATGTTTCTATTTAATCTTAAAGTGCCGAAACACCCATTACATCAGATTTCATAGGGGTTACCAAATGATCAGGTCAGTGGTGAGTGATCCTTAATCTGAGTATCTACAAAAATGATTTAACTCACGACTGGTCTTACAAGAGGCTTACGTGGATCCCTTATGGTTGGATTTGGGTGAGAAAAGCCTTTTCTTAACGCCCAGAAACTCATATTTTCATATCTTCCACTGTTGATATATAATAACATATAGACTATATAGTCTACTCAAAAAAGAAATAGTCTCTCTAAAATGAGTGCATTCATGAATACACTGAATACAGGTGTCCCTCAAGATTACCTTGCCCCCAATTTCCCAATCATGACTTGATGTCATCAGTTCAGATTTTTAAGACTCAGCAATGTAGTTACAGTTATATTGAAATACAATACAAATGCAAACTTTCGACCACATCAATAGAAAGAATGAACAAAATATTATCTCGTCATCATAAAAGAAATCTTGCATGTAAGAAATCTTTCTAACTGTCTAAAAAATTTATCAAACAGATGATAGAAATATAAGTGATGATTAAAATGAAAAGTGATAATAGGTTAAAAGGAGAAATTATAGGTGCTAAATCTTTCCACAGCAGCGTTTTGTTCTGCCATTTCAATAAAATCGATTAGGGGGGGGCTGTTAATATATTTTCCCGGTACAATTTATGAGAAAATTTAGGTACATACTCCCAATAAATGATCAAGAAATAAACAAAATAAAAGAAATTACGATTCACTTAGACATCTCTACCAGAAATAGAAATAGAAGATGAAATGCATTTTAATCATCTCTTTTCAAAATACAAAAGCCCGTTGGTACGTCCATCCGAAGGGTAAATCACTCCCCCGATATGACGTACGAGATTAATGTTCATGATGAATGAGTGGACGTGATGAAAACCAGAAGAATATAGGAAAAAGAAGAAATTTGTCAAGTTTATTTACAGCCTATAAAAATATAATTACAATCCCCTAAAAATAAATGAGCTTACAAAAACTAGAATGGAAAATTAAGGGTATGCTAAGATCTAATTTATTTTAATCATTCTTGCATGGAATAAGTACTTGTTACCAAATATGTGATTTATCCTTTCTAGTCTTGAACTAATGCAATAAGGGAAGAAAAGTGGCATATAGATGAAGATAGGAGAGTGGTAAATAATACATGTGTGGCAAGTAAAAAACTACCCTTTGCCTGATGAATAAGTTGAGAAGAAAAAAAGGTGAAAATTTTTTTTAGAAAATATAGTTTTAAATTTGGTAACAACAGAAAAAGGAAATTAATTTTAAGCTCAAAAATCTTGATCTATATATAATTTATTTAAGAAAATTCACGTTTCCTTATTTTACCAAAATTCATAGCTCTTAACATTCACTTAAGAATTTCCACAAGGGAAAGTAAAGTACTAAGTCCGAGGAACATATCAGGCTGTATTGGTCTCCAGTGCACAATAGACGAAGTAGCCTAGGTACTAATCAACTTTTATTGGTTGCACCAATGATGAACAACAGGATTTTGAATGTAGAACATATTAGAACATTGCAATGACAACTATTTATGAAACTAGTTAAAATTAAAATTGATCTTAAATGGAATAAAACTTCTATTCAGTACGGTGTGAATTTAGGCAGCCGTAGCCAAGTATACAGTATATCATATTTAGGGTACCGAAGTTATTTTAGAGATAGTACCCTACGATACAAACTCCGGGATTCTAAATGCTAATTTTCAGCATGAGGGTGTTTGACACATAATGCAAGTCTTGAAAAAAATTGATATGTTCCACGGACTTTGTTTTGTACCAAGTGTATATCTTATACCCACCTCAATGACTAGAACAACACAACATCACACCATCTGTCAAACCACTTTATCGATTCATTTGCGACGTGGCATTCTGCAAGGCATCGACGAGCGCATGCTCAAACACCCTGTGTCTCATCACTTCCACATTGTTGATGTGAAGTACGGGAATGTCGTACTTGTACAGCTCAAACCAAACCTCGTTCCCAGGGGCTGTGATGTCAACTTCTTCGTACACAAACTACACAAGAAAATAATTCAAAATTAGATCTTAATGTTAAGTGTTTGGTTAGTTGAAAATAATATCATCGATAACATAACAGTGTCGGATTTAAAGGCTAAAAAAAAGAACGCATGGCCCATTATGAATCGTTTCAGGTTTCAAGTTAAAATATAAGAGTACAGACAAAAAAGAGGTTATTTGTGGAGGGCCTAAAATTATGGCTAAAAGTGCAGGATCTATGCTCTCTAGGCTATTGAGATCCCTCCTCAAAATCAGACATCAATCCGACATCAATTAAGAACTTAATTGATTCACTTGAAAGTGGATCCTAAAACAATCATCAGACAATCATCAGGTAATTTCTTATAAATATATGATGACTTGTAGCTTCTTGATGATATCAATATTGTTTGATTAATGACTAAATTTTAATAAGTCTCTAGTGTGCTGGGATTTTCGTTGCTCCCACTAAAAGTGCATCTGTTCTAAAAAAGAGTACTGATAGATTAAATTCTAAAAGAAATGCAGTTCATAACTTTTCAAAAGAAATTAATTAGTACTCTCCAATAAGTTATTAGAACACGGACTGGATCATATTTGATTTCTAGAAAGATTGTCAATTTGAGCATTAATGATTACCTTTTCTCCGTGCTTGAATATTTCTTCTTTTGCATTATCACACAACGAACATCCTTCATTCTAGAAGATACAAAATTACAATGTTACAAATGCAATATATAAGCCGCAGAAAGTGCTAATTACTATAGCAACACTATTTGGTAACTGCTGAAACCACAAAACTACAAACTACTCAGCACTTTTAACTGTTCTATCAGACAAGAACAAAAATATATACATTTTACATCGCTACATGCAGAAGAATTAAGCAATACCAAAGTTTCTACCCCCTTAGAAGGGGGGTTTCAAATTTTCAAAGTGGCAGTTAGGGGGTCTGACTTAGTGTTAAGAAAAGGGGCGTCGCTTAGGGTTCTTCTAGAAAGGGGTAAAACTTAATCTTAATCTTAATTTTATACACTCAAAAAAATGGGGGTATATCTCTATAAATTTTAGCCATTCCAGAAAGGGGTGGGGGGTTATGAATTTCAGTAAAGTTTGAAAGGGAGTGGCACGTAGTAGGAGAATACTATAAATACAAAACTAAATGTAAATTAACAAATCAGCCAAAAACTTTTGTTGCTGTACCAAATATGGATTCATTAAAGTTGTGTACTGAAGATTACATAGTCCTTCCTCCATTTAAAATCACGAAATATTCCCTTTTCTAAATCCATTCTTTTCGCGAAAAAAATGCAGCCCAATACTTTATATGGAAGATAAAATAGAAAAATTGTTACTTACCTTTGAATACAACGTTAAAGTGGGTTTGACTGTCGTTGAATATGAGTTACCAGATAACTGATTACGTAAAGATGAACATCTTGGACCAGTCTTTGAGACACTTTTCAAAAGATTTCTTATCATTTCCAATAATATCAGTTGATACCTACAGAACTATATTGAAATCAATAACATTCATATATTTGGGTCTCCTAACATTAGTGATGTTTACGTCACTTTTGGACAATGGTAAATTATCTGGCTAGAAACCCTTACTTCTTCCCAAACAAACCTTTTGGCCAAAAGTCGTTTCTTCCTGGATTTTAGCGGCGGTTTGGTGCGACCGCTGGTGTGGAACACCTATTAATCACAACAAGTAAATAAATAAAATGTCAAGTTATTCGACTTTGTATTTAATTCTAATAAATTAATCACAAAAATGTTAAGAAAAGCCACTTAGCACCAAAATATAAGGATTTTTGGACATAAACAGGCTAAAAGCATCATAAAATTGCCAAGAAAATCTTGTTTTAGGTAATTATTTTGATATGAGAAGGGATTATTTCTTCCTTGATTTTCAAAATCCTTATTTATTCCAAAATATTTACCCTTGCTTTTGAAGAAGCCCGCTCACAAAATAATCATGCCCAACGAAATCTAGACAGTTTATTAAGTTTTTCGCATGTTGTGAGAAATATATTGAGTCTCGAATCTTGAATTTTGTGTTCGTCAAGTGAATCAATTAGGTTCTTAATCAAAATCAAAGATGCAATTTTTCGTCAAAAACCTCTAAACCAACCCCAGCCGTAATAAGGTTAAGCCTGAATTAAGACTGAAATAATCTTATTCTTACTCGTTATTACTGGCGAAAAAGCCCTGAAACCGAGATAAAAGAAAAAAATCAGACATCTATGGCATGTAGGTTCGTCAATATTCATGGGTAAGTGACAACCTCAATTCTTCCATACAAAAGCACAATTGTGAATTAAGGAGTGGAAACATACTGGGTGTCCCAAAAAAAGGTCGAACGTTGTAACGACATTTTGTGGGCTAAAAAATGTATAAAGATTTTCTATACAGTTATTATTTACTGAGTTAAAGGCCTTTAAAGTTAAAAAACACTTTTCAAAATGCTCAAAAAGACTTCAAAAAAGCCTATTAAATTTGAATTGTGCAACAATTGTCATAGCAAGATTAAAACCAGTTTAATAAGAATAAAAATTACTGCAGCATATATAAATTAAGAACAGGGTGTAATAAAGGCAATCTAGGTAATAAAGGCAAGGTCCGATGGTTTTGAAATAAGGTAAAATCTTAGAAACTATAAGATAAAACGGCATATATCAAACAGCAATTGAATTTCAGAGGGTTTTGGCAAGAAATTTCTTTGTTTCTTCTTCAATTTTCACAATGAAGGTAAGCTTACAATTTTTAAAAAAATCACTTAGTCTGTACCAAATTATTTACGTCTTTCAAATAATAAAAGAATTTATAAAATTGCAAAATTTATTCAAGGAACAGCTATTTCTGAATGGAATTTAGTTAGGTGTAGTTAGATTGAGTGTAACTTGTCAGCTCCACTGACATAGTGGGTGGAGCCATTCCAGATCATTTCTCAGACATGTTTCTGATAGCTCAGATGACAGGGCGACAGACCAGTAATCTAGGGCGGGTCGTGAGTCTAAATCCCACCTGCGTCTAAATTTTCAATTTTGTTCGTGGACACATCCACTAGCTGTAATTTACTCATATATGTACATATAAGTGTCATACCATTTTAAAAACTGATTCTGCAAAAAACTTTTCAAGGTGCCTTTAGAAGCACAGTACTTAATTTGTGAGTAATTCTCCAACAATTTTGAAAACTTCTATCCAGGGAGACACAAAGCTTAAAACAAGATTTTTCAGCTTTTTACAGAGAATTGCAATTAAAAAACAATAAACACGAGGGGTATGGATTTGCAAACAAAACACAAGTTTTACACATAATTTTTCTATTTCCAAAAATAAAAAAATAAATGTTATTTATCTTCTGTTTGTAATAATGAAAATAATAAGCAACAAAATATTGTTAAATTAAAACAAAAATATAAAATAAATATTAGACTAAAATAATAATACTTTTGCTGTTTGTACGTATTCATAACAAAGGAACTGCTTCAATATTTCTACTAAAATTTGCTGTTTAATTGGTTTAAAATTAAGCATCAACAAAATGCTTGGCTATTTTTCAAGCATGAACCAATCAAGTTTTTTATGATGAATTTTCTAACCAATCAAATGGCAGATTTAATCGTTATTTTAAGACACTTACATTCATTGACCAACACTAAGAATAAAATCATCATTTTGCATATATGTTATAATTATCTAAATTCAAGGGTAAAAATTCTGGCCAGAATCCCTAATTTCTTCCAAGGCAGACATTTTGGCCATAAATTATTTCTTCCTGGATTTTGGCAGCGTTTTTCACTCGACCGTTGATGTGTAACACCTATTTCGGCAAATCACAAAAATGACAAGAAGAAGGGCTTATTTCTTCCTTAATTTTCAAGGGGGGCTTCCAACCAGAATATTTACTGTTGTCTAAATTAAAAAAAAAATAAAAATAGAGAGAGAATAAGAAACATTCAAAGAAAAAATTGTTTTTCATTTCATCATTAGGAAAAATTAATCCAAAAGGAGTGGGAATCAGCGAAAGTCCTCCTGCATTTTGATGCATGGATTTCGTCAACATATGTTGATATTGTCAATTTTAATGGATTTAAATTGTATGTGTTGAATTTTAATTGAAATTCCATAGCTGGAAATGACGAAAGTCAAGATGTTGATTTTGTTGATTTTTGCTTATTTTGAGTTTCGTGGGTGTGGCGTGTGTTAGTGTGGGGGCATTTAAGGATATGATATTGCTCAACTGGTTTTATTCAATACCAAAATAAAATAAGATAGGTTAATAAATTATGCATTATCAGTGATAAATCAATTATTGTATAAAATTATTTATGCACATTGTAAAAAATCATAACAATTATCAAATTCTTTGGTAAAAATGACACCTTTGTAAACTTTGCCTGTTATAGGTGGTAAAACAAGTTATTATCGTTTCTGTTTCAAAAGCAAAGACATTAAAAATTAGCTACTCACTGCTATATCACCTTTGCATATTTGATAGAATAGGTAGTAAAATAATCCTTAGAGCCTTTTTTTGAACATCAAAAAAAAGCATAGTGTCTTCGACCAAAAAACAGACTTATTTCAACTACAATATAGAATGTACAATATTTGTTATTGCATTCACAAAATATTAATTGCTTTGCATGGTGTATCATTTTATAGGTGGGTGGGGTTGAAAGATTGTTTATCATATATGCATAGAGGCAAGTAGAGGTAATTTAAACAAGCAATGTTGATGATCGCTTGACTGGCCGATAAGCGAAAACCAAAAATAGTTGAACCGCACCCAGAAACAAACCAATTCCATTAGGTGCCTAAAAAAATAAAAAGTAAAAAGCATCAACAGTATATCAAGATAGTGTTATTTCTGTAGAAAGAAACATGCCAGCAAGCAGAGTACATTAAAATTAGTTTATGAGAAAATTTACATAAATAACAGGGTTGGTACTGGGTACCAAAAATTCTAGCTTAATAAATTTGGCTTAAAAAGAATATTTTCTACTGGGAATAAATTAACACGATTTTCAAGCCTTTTTTGCCTTTGATTTTTCTAGTCTTGATTTTTTTCAATTCCAGCCATATTACAGAAATAATTATTATTTTCAAGTGTTTCTGGCAAAATCTGAAAAAAGTTTTACCTTGACAAAAGGATCTTGAATAAGATGTCCATAATATGACCACATACCAGATACCAATATTGTACTGACAACTAATGGAACAGATATTGTTTCAGAACTTTGCGTTCTTATCACTTCTCGTACTGTTGATAGTGGAGAACCAAACATTATGACAGTTACTGTAACAGCAACATATCCTAATACTTTTAGAACATCATATTCCTCATCAGCAAGATATGCAAAAGATAATACAAAGAGATCAAATGAAATCATTGCCAGTATTCTTTTTAGATAATATTGCTGAAATGAAAAATGTCAAAACCATTAATCACCTAAAACGATACAACCATCAATAAATAAATAATTCCTGATTCAGGTATGATAGCAATGAAAAGAATGTAAGCAAAAAATCTGAAATTCTTGATCATATCTATCCAAAAACTATTACTAAATTGGATATCATTTTAGGTTTCCCCTCAACACAAGTTATTCCCAAGATTGTTCAACTAGACCTTGTGGAAACTAATCTTAGTTGTCTGATAGAAATTCACATTTCAAATTTCCCCCAACATTTCTGTCCATATTTCGATAAAAAATTCTCTTGAAAAATTGATCAACCCTAAATAAAAAAGTGCAAAAATAGCAACTGAAATCGATAAAATTTTGCTTCAACTTTCATAAAACAGCATTGCTATCCATTTAGTAAACAAAGAAGGGAAGGGGCATTCAAAAGCAAACAATAGAGCAAGTATCTTAGTATCATAGTAAAATGTGTAAATTTGTGTTTAAGTGAAAGGTTAATTTTTTACAAAGATGCGTGTACATACTAAATAGATGAACCTGTATAATAAAAATGTGAAAAAAGTTTGGTTATCATACCTTAGTATCACAATTCTGTATGAAGACAAATATATAAACAATTTGCATGACACATCCAATTGAATTAACTGTGTATAACAATCTATCTTTCTTCAATGTACCATACACCAACCACAAAAAGCAACTATGATCAAAAAAAGAGAAAAATTAACATGAAGCAATGGCTGTTGGATATTTACCGTTGGGTACTATGTCAGGGTAGTATCATATATTTTTCACACTGAATAAAGGGATGGTTACCCCTGCCCCAACACCTCTAAAATGGCCTACTTTTGATTTTAAGGCATACATATCGATCTACTAGTACTACCCTGCCACCTTTCCCCCTTGTGTACCAGTAGATAACAATTCGATCAATCTTCAACTTCAAGTTTAAACACTAAATATGAATCTAAACGTTTGTAAATGTCCCTAAAGTGCATTCTGCCTCAGATTTTAGACGTCTGGCAGACGCCATCAAAGGCAGTTGACATACATAGTTTACAAAATCACAGTTTTAGCTGCATCTTTGTTACTTATGACTTGTAATTTCATCAGAAAATATCTTAAGTCTATCTTATCTTGGATGACCTCTCTTAATGGGAATGAAGAGTAGAATACTGAAAACGAAATGAAAAACCACTTACTTCATGCAGGTCATAATGTATGGAAGAAAATTTACATTTTTTGCTGACTTCTGGTGGTGTATCTTTAAACACTGAGTACTAAAATAAAAATAAAACAATTTGAGATTATATTTTCATTTATTTAAATTCATGAAATCACCTAGGCACAAAATTATTGAAAGTGAGTAAAAATTAATCAATATCAAAAATTAATCAATATCAATATAATGTACTCTATATACATAAAAAATAATTTACATGTCGTAGATGTTTATTCTATTCTAATCTATGTTATAAAATATCAAAGATAGTTACCTTCCAGACAAATAGAAAGCTATTGTTGAAATTAATGCAACAACTTGCACTATTGCAATTAACGACTCATTGCTTGGTATTTCAGGAGTCCCAGCTGCTCCTGCCATTTTTTTTTTCTAAAAAAATAACTAAGTTGTTGTCAATGAAAAGTGACAGAAACAGACCACACCCTGCATTGTAGTGAAATCGTCATTAGTTTCAGTCAAATAATTCACAAGACATGATTCTGCAGCTTAACCCTATTTGGACTGGGAGGCCAGTCTAGTCCAAATAGTGTTAAGCAAGATTCATATCACTTCACAAAACAAAACATACATGGGTCAGAATCCTTATGTTATCCATCCATCTGAGGAAGCATTTTGTCAGAAATACCTAAGAACAAGACTAAGATTTACTATTCTCTGTAGTGATAGGTGGTGTTAAAGAAAAAAAAAGAGAACAAATGACATTGGTGATATTTCATTTAATCTGGTTCAAATGCCAGACGAATGTGTTATTTTCATTCTTTATTTTAGACAATTTTGTACTTTTATACAATATTTTGATATAGGATTCTCGATTTGTAATTTTTCGTAGTTTGATTGCTTCTAATTCAGGATTTGAAGGATTTGACAGTTTTTGGGGTTCAATTTAATATTCTAGTTTGATTGTAAAGTTGATTGTTAAAAATATATTTATTTTGTCAGAAATGTAGAATGAATATTTATAGAATTGGAATAACCATACAACAGAAAAACGACCAATGGCTGTTTCTCATCATATTATCAGTATGTTTGTGTCCCTTAAGTAAAACAAGAAAAAGGTTATTTGGACAAGAACACATTTTTGTGACGTTTTGTAACAGTGTCATAATTTCAGTATAATTGCATGTGCATTGTGCGATGTTTATATTGACAGTCAGAACTCTGCAATATTCGTTTTAAATTATTCTTTACGTAACAACGGGTGTGTCTCAATTGATTACGAAGTGTAACAGTGGAGGGGGAGTGGGTAAAAAGGCTGATCTTTGCGCACATAATGGATTACCATTGGAATTACTTCTATCAATAAATAAAAGAAAGATGCTTTCATTTAAATAAACTTTTTCATGTTATATTTGCCTGTAAACAAGCAATTTTTACTATCCCAAGCAAAGGAGGGAAACTCTACAGAAAACAACTGCTCAATTTTGTCAATTGATGCAGGATGATGAAAATGAACTGTGGTTGGTTGTTGGAGATGATGAATGCCACCACAGTCAAAAATAGTAAAAAAATGCTAATGCTGTCCACAGTTATTTTTTGTCTCTGGGAAAATAAATTGAAATTTAGCTAAACAAATGGAGAACTAAGAAGACCAATTAATTGGGGAGGGGATGTCGATACGCTCCTTCTTCTTTTGCATATAAAAAGTGGGTGTACCAAATACTCATCAACTCATATTTTGTCGTTATTAAAACCATTATAAATTTAAAAACTTTAGCTTTGATACCGAAAATAAATGGTATCATTGAAAAGATACAAAACTATACACAAGCACAAATTATGTTGTGTTGTTTATGTTTTCTGAACATGTAACTACATGTAAACATTAGCCATGAATAAGTTAAGTGGCTTTTCTGCGTGGCTAATATTCTACCTGTTGTCCTTTAGCTATATTCAAGACAGATTGCTGTGACGTTACATAATGAATTGTCGTGGAAATAGAATATTGATTGCGTTACTAAATATCCGGAAATAAACGTAAACAAAAATTCTAAATTTGTTTTTTTCTTGGATTTTTGATTCTTTGAGTTCGATTGTCTGGATTGTCGCGATAATTTTGTAGAATAGTTATGTTTTTCGAAACTTCCTATGAAACATGCTTGAGCCGGATTCCTTTTTCATTCATAGTTCCGGGGATTCGGCAATATGCAAAAGTTGTTCATATTATTTTCAAAGTTGCTCCGACAGTGTGGACTAGCTAGTTACGTTCTTGGAATTTATAAGCTTAAGGAACTAGGTTCGATCCCTTTTCTTTGGATCTCTTTTCTTATTTATGTCTACTACAAATGTTTCATTGTGGAGTGTTAAATTCGAAAACGGATTCTGTTAAATGATCAAATTCCATGCTTAACTTTGATTTCTTTCTGGAAAACACCTAGGGACACCTAGAGACCTACCCAGTGGGCCAACACCAATCTCGATCCCAGTGCGAGATTGGGCCAACACGGTTTACAAAACAGTTTCTGACGGGATTTGACGGTCGCACGGTATTTTTTCTAACGGGAAAAATTTTCACCGTGGCGACACGTTTTCGATCGCGTAAAAAACATCGACTAAACTTGCGAAATTTAAAACGCGATTTTTTTACGTTAAAAAAGCCGACCTAAAACATGTCGAATTTTACATTAAAAATTGACGGCAGGTCGCGATTTGTTACGAATGCTTCACGTTTTTGAACTAGACAGAAGCGGGATCTGGACCCGATTACGCGGGGATTTCAATAGTTTTTGATCTGTGTCCAGTCGCGTGCAGGTCGCTTGAAAATCTTCGTTTACGTGAAATAAAG
>JAUKPT010002370.1:0-13386 GCA_032273505.1 Nanomia bijuga | reverse complement strand
CCTACTCGAATTTGAAAAATTCTTTTTAGGCTTTGGCGATCGGAAAGACCAAATGTATCTTTTTTTGGTGGTCGAATCAAGCTTAAAACTCGTTTTTTGTACAGGGAAAGAGTTGACACTTTTCTTATATTAGAATCAATATCATTCCATGATTTTATACTGTTAGGAGTTTCGAAATTTTTCGGTGCGACAGGACATGTTAGGGATGTTAGACGACAGACGATGAGAAAAACGATTCTTATCTGGGATTGGTTCTTTTAGATACCCAGGAGTCATGTTAATCATTATTTTATATAACATTACAAGTCGGTGAGAATAACGTCTTAGGTCTAATGTTTCCCATACTAGTTCCTCATATAGCTTGTTTCTGTTAGAGCCTTTCCAGGTACCAGTGATCGATAATGCAGCTTGATACTGTGTCCTCTCAATAATACCCATTGTGAAATTCAAAGAAATTGATGTGTCAAAGATGTTGGCTAGTACTAGTGAATGAAATATTATGTCACAATAATCAAGATGTGGTCGAATGTGCATTTTGTAAATTTGAATAAGCGAATTAAGAGGAAGATAGAGTGCTAAATGTTTGATGATACCAATCCATTTGCGAGCTACTTCGTTAACGTGTTTTCTAAAACTCAATTTTGGGTAAAGAATAAGGCCTAAATGCTTGTGATCATTGACGCGTTTTCTAAATCCAGACTGGTTCACGGAGATTAGCTTGTTGGATGAGAGATAAGTATATTAGTTTTTGAAAATAATCTTTTCATAGGTTTGTAGTTATTTCTAACTTGCTTATCATTTATCTTGTGAACAGGGGTTACATTAGCTTCTTTCCAATGACTAGGGAAAATTCCCATGTTCAATATATTGTCAAACATTATTTTCAAGGGTATAGCCAAATCATCACCACACAGTTTAATCATCGTTACTGATAATTTGTCGGGTCCGTTGGCCTTATTTACATCGAGACTAGACAGAATCTATTGAATTTCAGCCGTCGATACATCAAAGCTGGAGTCTAGCTTCAGTAGAAGATATTCAAAGTCAGGTAGGGTACTATTGTTCTCAATGGTGTTGATGGTCACATTTTAAGGTTTCTCAAAGATTACCTAAGTCACCGTGTACAACGTGTGGTAATAAATGGTCTTGGATCTGAGTGGTGTGAAATTGAATCAGGTGTCCCCAAGGATCTGTTCTTGGTCCATTACTCTTCTTAGTATATGTAAATGACCTTGGACAAGGTATAATTTCCTAAATAATTTTTTTTTTCAATCCCGACCCTTCTAAACCGGCAGAAGAGGTACTGTTTTCTGTCAAGAACAAAAAATCAGTACATCCTCCACTTTTTTTCAATCATACAATGGTAAAACGCGTCAATGATCACAAGCATTTAGGCCTTATTCTCTTGACCCAAAATTGAGTTTTAGAAAACACGTTAACGAAAAGGTAGCTACAGCTCGCAAATAGATGGTTATCATCAAACATTTAGCACCCTATCTTCCTCTTAATTCTCTTATCCAAATTTACAAAATGCACATTCGACCACATCTTGATTATTGTGACATTATATTTCATTCACAAGTACTAGCCAACAGCTTTGAATTTTACAATGGGTATTATTGAGAGGACACAGTATCCTGCATTAGCCATCACTGGTACCTGGAAAGGCTCTAACAGAAACAAGCTATATGAGGAACTAGGATGGGAAACATTAGACCTTCGACGTTATTTTCACCGACTAGTAATGTTATATAAAATAATGAACAACTTAACTTCTGGGTATCTAAAAGAACCAATCCCAGATAGGAATTGTTTTTCGCATCGCCTCTAATGTCCTGTCGCACCGAAAACTCCTTTTATCCTGACAGTATAAAATCATGGAATGATATTGATTCTAATATTAGAAAAGTGTCAACTCTTTCCCTTTTAAAAAAAACGATTCGACCACCAAGAAGAGATACATTTGGTCTTTCCGATCGCCCAAGCATAAAAAGAATTTTTCAAATTCGAGTAGGCTTAAGTCAACTCAAAAGTCACAAACTAAAGCATAACTTCAAAGACACGCATAATGATACTTGCTCATGGAACAGGTAGTGAGACCACGCATCATTCATTTTTGGATACGAACAGATCTTTATAGAGAAATTGAATCTATTCTTAGAACCTGGATCTGCACTCCATTGATAAAAAACATCTGCTTCTTTATGGTCACAGAAATCTAAGTTCTCTAGAAAATCACAAGGTGCTTGAATATACTGCAAAATATATAGCTTTTTTCGAACGTCTGGATTGAACTCTTTTTTATCCCCTAATCTAAACTACCCCACCCCCTCCTTTTCCTGCGCGCTTTTTGTGTGTAGTTATCTTTTCTTTTATCTGTCGTGTATCTTTGGACATCGATAATTGGTATCATCCCACTGATAGTCATTGTTTTAACTTTTTTAATTAATTTAATTTTGATCTTAACATCCTATTTGTTGTAAATTATTTTGATGTAAATAAAAAAAAAAGAAAAATAGTCGTGAAGTTTGTTTTAGGCTCAAAATTTTCTACATTTTACAATTTTTTGACAATTAACAGCTGTAAATCGAATGGATCTTGAAAATGATTGCTCTGGAGCATTACTTACCCAAGGGTACCTAAAACAGAAAAACAGAAAACTGGAATTTCTATCATTTTAAAAAGTTGTTCAAATACTTCATAATTAACAAAAATGCACTTTTTAGATTGTTCGTCTCCGAGTATATTGAAAGGTTCAAATCGAAGTTAAAAAATAATGTTTTGAGGAAAAATTCATATTCGCGTTAATTTTTTCGTTCTTCGAACATGATATCGGATATGATTGGCAAATTCATTTAATAATTAATAACTGTCACAATTAACAGCTTTCACACAACTCCAAAACATGAATGTACTCAATAAAATTACGCGTAGGTTCCCTTCCGTGAATTTAAAGATTTTAAAACATTATCTTTATTATGGTCGAAGCTCTTTGAAGTACACTTTCGATTTCTTTTTGTAAGACCCTTGTCAACCTGAGAGTAGAGATTTGCTGAATATACGAACTGTCATTACATTTAATTATCTTATGTCAATAAATAATCATCATCATAATAACAAACTATAACCTCATTAGAAAAAGCTTTATCATTATAAAATGTAGTTAATCAATAGATAAATTCTTCTTGCCTTGAGACAAACTAAAGGTTTATACCTCAGGTTTTCTGGTATAAACTCCAATAACTCAAGAACGCGTGGGATAGGTAACTTGCAAATTACTGAGAGTAGAGATGCTATTCATATGTTCATGCTGTAAAGAGCACGTGACAAAAAATATAAAAGCGGATGACTTATTGACTGTAATAGCAAAAAGTACGAAAGGCCCATATTTCCCCCAATATATTCTCCCAAAAGATAAATTCGTCTCCATGTATTTTAGACATGCTTTTTTTTTCTTTACGTTTTTTATTCTAGAAAAGAACACGCCGATGCCATGGAATACACTGAGCAGCATGGTATGATCGCATCAGGTCCCAAAACGCCCAACTCGATTTTTTTGTCGGCAAGATGTATGACCGTGTAGAGAGTAGGCTATGGTCGTAGACAAACGAAGTACCCCTTCAGACACTGCCCCTGATCGTTCTTAACTGCAGAAGCCCGGGGGGACTAGATCTATTAAGTGCCACATGTGTTCCACTGATAAATTTTCAACCTGAACCTGACATAAACCTTTGAAATCGTAAAATTGATACCCTGTGCAAACATATGGTCTCATAACTGTTATCATGCTATGGCAAAATATTGGAGATAATCGGGATACAAACTAGCCTAGCTATTTTTTGGGTGATATTGATCTATAAAATCTTTTAACTAACCCGAACATTTTTGTTTAAACATGAGGTGGAATCTAGTTAGGGTCGGGGGTCAGTGTATGGGGACGGGGGTCAGGGTAGAATATTACATCATCAAGAATACATTCGAAAATAATATCATCATTTTTGACCCAGACCACCTACCCCCGACCCAACAACATTCTGCCTTTTTAAATATCAAGTGAAAAAAGCCTGATTTAAGACAAAATTAAGTTCTTATGAAAAATAAATAAAAGTGACATAAACAGACTAATCCCTCCCAAAATTATCACTGTTTAACCCTGAACTAAAACAGCCTTACATGAATATAAGTGCCCCTCTGGGTCCAGTGACCTGGAGAAAAAGAAAGGAATTTAGAAAACAATTTCGACAGTTATTTAAATAAGTACAAATATTTCCAGCACATTATTTTACAAAGTAGTTAGTAAAAAGTCATTCTAAAAAGATACTTTATCAGGACCTCAGAAAAGGGGAAAGGGGAAGGGGAAGTATAGCAAAAGAAAATATGAGGGTTGCAAAAATCAGTGGCGAAAAAAGGATGAGGACTGAGGAAGGGGCATCCTTTCAAAATGACCCAGGTGTGCATGTTTACAATGTTATCAAAATATATAGTTCTAGTAATAAGTGGTCACGTGGATAAAAATGTTTTTTTTTAATAAGAAATAATTATCAAGAAAAATCATTTATAATATCCTTATAAATTATTCATAATATAAATAAAGCTAACTTTCACCGTTTTCAAAAAAAAAGATTTACAATCATGTTTTTATATTTTAGGATTTGTTTCAAAAGTAATTCTAATTTTGCTGTTTGATTGGTTAAATCAAAATGGACTTCATCAATCAGACTTGATTCTCATTTTGAAGCATTCAAATTGCAAAATCACCCACAATTTGAAACAATTCCTATTTGAGGTGCTGAATCGAAATTTCTGTGTAGGAGTGGCCAGATAATGACTAATAAATTCACTTTCATTTTAAATCACCAGGCAATGTAGTGCCTCAGTAGAAGCTAGATGTAATCTTTTACACGCACCTTCATTTAACTCAAGATTATTTCCTATTTTTCAGAGACCATGTACATTACTCTCACAGAAAAAACAAGGAAAAATTGTTGACAAAATTATTTCCTTCTGTACGTGAGGTGGAGGAATATTTTACTGGTCCAAAAGAATCTAGGGCGGCGTACATACCAGGGGTTCAAATAAAGACTCTGGGAACGGGGAAATCCTGTAAATTCCCTGGATGAATACATTTAAATGGTGTGATTTACTGTTATATTCATAGTATTTTATGTACTATTCCTGGCTGTAAATTTGATTACCTGAACCATAGTTGAGTCCCTGGTATATACCTTATTTATAGAGATCTACCATATTCTCCGGACGGCGCATCGTCTCTAGACCAGTAGCTAAGTTTAAAAAGATTATCTAAAATTCTTTGATAGAAATTTCGAGCACCTGTTTTTGATGTTTTCTTTTACAAAATACAATGAATAAAATATCTAAATAACATCTTTTAAAACACTGAACATGGATTCTTTCTCTGGATAAATGGATTCTCTGATTGCGGAACTTTGAAAATCAATTGATCAGATTTGAGTTCTTGATCACAAAATGAAATAATGCTAAAAAATAGAAAGAATGAAATTGTCATTATACCTTTAACATTCCTGTTAAGTTTCCCAGACTGCATCTGTCTCACATAAATTTCAATACCAAAAGAAATTTTCGCCGAATTTTATTTCGCAAATATAGGCTCTTTTTGCAAAATTAAATTGATTTTCATCTCTCTATTTTGAGCTTAGTCTTGAAATATCTTAAGATTCGCCAAAGTAAATTTTGCGAAAATTTCTTCTCTCAAAAAAATCTTGCTGTCATGCAATCCCTGAATTCTATTACGTTGATGATGAAAATCTTTTACAATCTGTTCCTATGAATTTTTTTTCACAAAGATTTCTACCATCAAAGTAAGTGCAATGACAATATTTCTCTAATTTAGTAATGTGCAAAGAAAAAATGTAATTGGAAGAAGAAAATGACTTAACTGATAAAAAATCAAAATACTTTGTGCGCACTAAATTAGACAATATCAGAGTACTTACTGAAGGAAGCTAATCATTTGCAGAAGAAATTCTTCTCAATCTTCTATATTGATAGTATTTTTCAGAAAAATTAACCTCTATGTACCACAAAAGTAAGAGGTAGCTCAGATTTATTTAGTAAAATTATCAAGCTGGTATTATCCAGTTGCATTTTTTATTGTGTAGAAAATTTCTTCTCCAAATAAGTAATTTCCATCTGGTTTCATTCATAAGGTCAATAAGATCACAAAAAGTATCAGTATTTATTTTAAATTCAAATTTGTAGCAATTTATGCATTTTTTTAGAATAGGAATAAGATCTAGGTCTATATGAAGTTTGTAACTATAATTGATACAGGAAGAAAGAATGTGCATTTTGTTTCGGCAAATTTCAGTGTATTTGGTATTGAATAATATACAGGAAAAACAAAGAAAATTCTGTGAATTTGATCGAATTTCTTTATATAAGATATACAACCATTTTAGAAAAATAAGACTAACACTCAAGGGTATAAAGATATTGAAAAAAATTATATGCAAAATCGTAAATTTTATCTTATAAAACATCGTAAATAATTAAATGTATGTGTCTAACTCTTAGAGGATGGCTCAAGAGAAATGAGAGATAAAATCATTATTCACATCCTTCCTAAAGGATAAAAATGAAGGAAAATTGGTTTCGGAGGAAATATTTCTATTTTTTCCAATGCTTTTGGTGTACCATATCAATTTGTCAGTTAGTGAGGGAAAATATCAGCATATTATCAGCTGAGGAATTGCCAAATTTCAGCTATTTTAGCCATTTGATTGGTTAAAAATTACAGCGTCAAGAAGCTAATTGGTTTAATCAAGAAATTTCATGTCACAATTTCATGGTTTGATAAAATAAAAAAAATGATGAAAACATTATTGCTACATTACTAGGTTGAATTTGGCAAAATTCCCTAAACTCCATTTCATATATTATTCATGGAGGAACTTCTCAGATTAACAGGTTAGTAGCTTGGGTATGAATTTGAGTTAGACACAAAAGACTAAATACAAAAAATATGAAAATATCTTTAAATTAAGGAACAAAATGTCTTCTTTTGAATGAACGGATTTTCACTGCCAACTTTAAAGATTAACGGATCTGATTTCAGTTCTTGATCACAAAATAAGATAATTCTAAAGAGAAAAAAAAATAGGGCTGACATGAGAGAGAGGAATGCTCGAGGTATGAAAATATGAGTCCTGATTAGTGTGCATGTTTATGAGGGGGTAAAAAAGGCAAGGGATGGAATGAATAAGGGTAAAAGAAATATCCATAAGTCTTTAGAAAATGTTGTATAAAAGTGACATTTTGATTTTTTCTAAGCTAAATTCTGCACTTATGTTCAAAGCTAGAATATGAATATTTTTGAAAATACCTGTGCAAACTAATCATTGGGGAAGGGGTAAATAATGTATTCATGATAAAAAAAACTAAAGGGTTTAATCAGGACTCCAATAATGGGGGAAAGTGAGGAAATATTGATATGATGAGAGATGAAGTGGATATGAATATGGTTAAGTTAGTATTGACAATCAAGTGAAAATGGAAATATGAATGAGGCTGAATGTAATGATTTTTGTCTGAAACAGTATTATAAATAAAAGAAATAACAGTTGCTTTAGATAAGATACTTTCTTCCTTGATAGTTCTTATCTATTCTCCAAATTAAAATCAAAATAAGGCCAAGCTAATTTGATCTTGAACAAGATTCAACATTATTCGGCACAATGCGACTTCCAGTGTACTGTACTACATACAGGCCTTGTCGATGTGCAGTTAAATTAGGGAAAGTACCTTCCTGGTATTTTCTTCATCTATTTTTTCAGGGTGAATTAATATCAGTAAAGAATAAAATTTTATGCAATCACCAAAAAAAAAATGGTTGAAAATTTGTGGAAATATGAAGAACTTTTGATTTCACCAAAGTGGCATAAAGCACTATGAAATATTGGAATTTTTGGTTTTTAATTTTGGCAGGAAAAAGGTAGTAACTGAACCTATATTCGTGCCATTTTTTGTGAAAAACGAGGTTCTCATTCAGAAGATAAAGAGAAAGGTTTGTTAAAAATGAAATGAGATGAAATTCAAATCCTATACCTTTGCATTTAACAATCCATCTAGACGACAATAAAATTACTGTAAGTAATTATCTTAATGTATTATTGTTTATAGATACAAACGATACAGGAATGTTATCGCAGTCTAGATAGATTGTTAAATGCGAAGGTATATGATTTGAATTTCATTTCATTTTTAACAAACTTTTCTCATTATCTTGGCAGGAATATAGGTTAAGTTGCTACCTTTGCCCTGTCAAAATTAGAAACCAAAAGTTTCAATATTTCATAGTGTTTTATGACACTTTTGGTGAAATCAAAAGTTCTTCATATTTTCACGACTATTCAACGATTTTTTTTTACCATTAGATAAAATTTTATTCCCTACAGATATCAATAAACCCTAAAAAAATTGATCAAGAACATACCAGGAAGATACTTTCTGCGAATTTATCTGCACGTTGGCATGGCCAGTAGTATGGTACGCCATGGGTTTATCCAATCAAAGTTAACAGGGGTTTCTCACATAATATAGAAACAGATTTTAAATTTGAATTGAACAAATGTAAAAGGATTCAGATACATGTTTCTTTTGCCAACCAACAAAAACTGATTTCTCCATGAAATTTGTTGTGTATACCAAAACTTTCAAATGCTAACTGACATCCTTGAGTTAAATGTAAACAAAAAAAATGGTTCTTCAAATAAAAAGGAATAAAATATATGTACCATCTAATTTATGATACTTGGTGCTTACGAGCAAGTCACAGATAGTAAATTACACTCATCTTTGCTTACGTAGATTCTAAAGTAATCATAACTTTGTCAAAATGTATATCACAAAGTCCAATACACTTTATTATGACAAGTTGATAAAAAAAACAGAAAGAACTCTGAATAAATGTGTTCATGTATACTGGCAGAATAAGATAATTCTGCAGTGGATTGTATGGTTAAATCCAATTGATTGTTTATTATTTTGGTTTAGGGGAAATGTCCATAATCATATTGCCACACGAAAACATACCCACCGAGAAGAGAAACAGCTGTCGTGGCAATTAGATTTTTACAAAAATAAAATTCAATTATAACCCAATAAACTAAAATTAAACGGTTATGGCCTTTTAGTTTGCAGTGGCATATTTATTTGTATCCTAATCTTTGAAATTAAAAGATGGATTATATACCAAAAAGTGTTAATGAACATTGCCACGAAAGAAACAACCACTGGAAAAACCCAACCACCCACAAACACCAAATGGCCATTTCTTGTGCCAACATGAGTGTGTATGTGTCCTCTTATTAATTCAGGTTACTACTCGTTTCAAGATTAGGCTTTAATTCAAAGGCAAAGTTTACCAAAATCAAAGCATTGTATTTTTACCACATCAAAGCAGTTTTAAAAGAGAATAAAACAAATCAAACAATATTTCTCAAAGAAAACAATATCAATCAATGCATATCAGTCAATTGCTTAAATTGTACGAGAATCTTTAAAGCTTTGTAGAGAGCTGTTTTTTACAGAAATGCAAAAAAGTTGCCAACAAACACACCCTTCTTTCACTTACAAAAAAATGATGATTTCACACACATAATTCTAGAGAAATGATATGTCACAAAACAAGTCGAACTCTAGGCTTAAAACTTAGTTATTAAATATGATAAAATATCTTGCGTATACTCATTACGATAACAATAAGCAGTGAAGGGGCTAAGTTTTTACTTACGCCTGAGCACTTTCTGAAACCTTTTGACGGTTTACTTTTCTTTCTCTCCTTAACTGTTCAATAACTTTTCTCATAGTATCGGCTTGTTGGCCACCAGTAGGAGCAACTAAAGCAGGCATTTTTCTTGATAATAAAGAGAGTTTAAAAGTATGTTAAGTTCTATAAGAAAGCTGTGCTTTTCCTTTTCTTATTCTAAACTGTTTTCTACTATAACTGCAGGTAGTAGTTTAGTAATATTTTAATGGAAAAGTCCTCCGTTCAATTTAGCGAAAACAAATAACAATATAATTATGCATTGCTATGGCATAATTAATGCATAACGTGTAAGAAGATTCGATATTTTGGCGAATGATTGAGGGGCGGGGTATTTCTCGGTCACGATATATTTTCTCGTCACTTTTGTGTAATATTAATAAGGTCGTCGTAGGTTCAATCCCCACCTGATCCCTCAATTTTTTCTATGGAGGGTAAAATTTATCAAAAGGTCGAAAATATCAAATTTTCTTTTTTGAAAACCAAATTACAAAATTATAAGGCCGTTTGAACTTGTTTATTCGCTAACTTTTAGTCAAATGACAAATTGTATGGAAATTATTTTTTTATCTATAGTTTTTTATTTTAGAAAAAGAACTTGCGGATGCCGTGAAAAGTACATTTAATCACAGGCAAACAGGGGTCGGCAAACTCGCCGGCGCCACCGGTGCCGCCGGCAAGCACCATTTTTTCCGGCAGGTCGCTCTTCAAATACAATTTTTTTATGTTATGTAATTAGCTTTCTCGTCCTCGTCTACAAGAAGAATAAAAAACGCTTCTTTTCTTGTACAGTGTAGATCTGTTATCCTTTATATGTAGACAATTTACTATCTAAACATTATAAATACCTGTCTCATTTCTAAAATTATTAGGTCTCTTCAGACTAAAACAAGTTTTATTGAAAAAAACAACGCTTCTGTGTAAGGCAAAATCGCCCTATCGTCTCATGTCACAATAGAAAAATCTGGATAAAATTTAAAGATTTTAGGCATAGGCCCGGTTGTTAAAAAGTTATTTAGCTCTGACGCTGTTTAGTGTTAAGAAATATATATTGTTCAAACAGTACGCTGACAGTTGCGGTCCCGTCATTTATCGAATTTACGACGGCAAAATGTTTTTTTCATATTTTAATAAAAAAATTCTGCTCTATTCGTTAGACGTTATAACTAGAACTGGGCTGAACGGCCAGAAATTACATATAAGAATAGCAGGTTCAATACAACGAGCAGTTCTAAAAAGTGAAACAACTGAAAGAATTTAAAATAACTTATCTGACTTGCGTAATTTTTTTTTTAAGGTCTAAAGCAGCAGTAGCGGATCTAGTGTGTCTTCAGTGTCTTAATGAAGACACTTATTTTTGATTAAAAAGGTAAATCAAAAATCGAAAAATGGTGCTCCCTAGATAATTCATCTATGGATAAACAAAAATTCGTTTAACAAAATCTCTTTTCAATTCTTCTCTCACCTCAATAAACCGTTTTTCATTTCTTTAAAATTTGTGAAAACGTTGATTTGGTCGATTTGAAGGAAGGAGAAGATTAATGTAATAATAGAATAATAAAATTAGTATAATAGAATAATAAAATCGCTGTCGCACCTGCTAAGACTCTGTGCGAAGATGCGTCGATAAAACATCTTGTATCTTGTCAATCGATGCACAACAATACAAGATTGTTGACCAGGCTGTTAAGGATGCATGACTTGGTAATTGTCAGTCATTGTCAACGAAGGTGTTCATACTCCTATCTTTACAAACAACACACAAAGATTCAGGTTCTACGAGAATCTTCATGTTTCGGTCCCATGCGATCTCATCAGTTTCTGTCCTGGTGGATCTTACATAGACAATACATGCGCTTGTTCAAGTCCCTGATATTCATGGTACGAATGCAATGTTAAGTGAAGGAGGTCGGATCATGCAAAAGCTGCGTCCCCAAATGAAAGAAATCCACACTCGGCAACAGAAGAAACATTTCAAAGCAAAGCTAGATAATGTGTCGAAAATTCAACCGGCACTTTTAGAAATGATTTACCAAGAACTTTCACTCGATGCTTCTGTCGCAAGTCGCATCCTGTTACATCGGAAGAAATTTGTGCCATATTACTGGGTGCAGAGGGATTAATTGCAGATTTGCCTCACCTCAATCCCGGCCGTCATGGAAATAGGTATGATGAATTTTTTAAACATATGGAGATGGAGCAAATGATTGAAGAATCATATGTTGCTGCTGATGATCGACGACATGGCCCCTCACACATATGTCGTCGTGGTCAACCATCAAGGATTTAATCAAAAAAACAGAATCCAGTTGCCCAGAAGGTACACCAATACCATCCAGAGATCTTGCTAGGCTACAATTTATACATAAAAATCCATACACGCGGACAGCGTTGAATTTTACATCTCGTATACAAGTCAAGCATAAAATCCAGTAGAGACAGCTTCGGGCAGGACACATGAATGACCCTGTGCTGCGTTATTTAAATAATTTAAACATAAAGCTTTAGAAGAAAATGAACGTACCATGATGTTCTATGCCGATGACAAAGCCAAGGTTCATGTCGGTGAACCTGATGCACCAGTATCAACAGGAGTGCGAGGGCGTGAAAGCATAGCCCACAAATCAGTCACCCTTGATCATAAAATGCATAAGTCATCGTTAACGCCCAATTTTGTACTTAAATGCGATAGTGTCTTCTAGTCTTCATCCCCATTTCGTCACGGGGTCATGCTATCGAATATATACTCATGAAATACACTGATGGGGGACAGATCAGAGAAATATTCTCGAATCTCTGAAGGTCTCTTCAATGTCTATTCAAAGAACTTAATTTCGACTTTCTGATAGCAGCAAGATGTGCGCCAGGTCATAGTTTTATGAACCCAGCTGAACGAATACTGAGTATTTTAAACTTGTGGCTGCAAAATGTCTCAACAGAGCTCCATTCACTAGAGATGAACTCGAGAAGAAAGCGAAATCATGCAAGTCAATGAAAGAATTACGAGATCTCGGTGACAAAACGGATGGATTCAAGGATGCGTAGTAACAGAGTATAAATGAGGCACAGGATTGAAACGTTTCAATCACACGCGCTAAAGCTGTTTCCCGGAATGACCATGGACAAATTTCAGAAAGTCCATGTTTGTCAAAATTCCTCGTATAATGCTTGGAAAATAAAGCACTGCAGAGAGGAACATTATTAATTGCGCAAATTGCGCAAATTTGTGCAAACGCGCAACTTGCGCAATGATATTATGCATGGGGCAAACTGAGGAAAAAGGAATATATCGATATATAGTAGTAAAAACAGACTGTAAATTGGTTGCGCAAATTGCGCAAATTTCGCAAATTGTCGTCATGGAATGTATGAGAAGAATTTATTTGCTAATTACTAGTAGTAAATATTATGCATGGTGGGAAATGAAAAGGAATATATCGATCGCGCAACTTTGTCAATGTTGCCCTAATTGCGCAAATTGCGCAAATTTGCGCAAACGCGCAACTTGCGCAATGATATTATGCATGGGGGAAAATGAAAAGGATTATATCAATCGCGCAACTTTGTCAATGATTGCAATG
>JAUKPT010002369.1:0-13388 GCA_032273505.1 Nanomia bijuga | reverse complement strand
CATCTAGATAAATATTTTATAGTTCAGAACTAACGAGTAAATATTTATCTAGATGAAAGTTTCGTCTCTGTATAAATGGGGCATATGATAAATATTTTCTAAATTGCTGTTATTAAAAAAAACACTATATAAATAATATATATTGCATAGTAAGGGTTTTTAATGAATGTTTATATTTTATTCAGATGTAACCATCACCTGCTACAGGACACTATAAGCAAATCCATGTTATTTTTTTCATATTTTTTAAAATGGATAACACTCAAACCCTTGGGACCTATACCTGTTCACGTGATAGTGTAAAAGAGGTAAGCTGCGTGTTATGAACTTTCAAGTGGTTTCATAAGGTTTGGATATGGCTATATTTTCTTTCAGATTAAGTGTAAAATAATCCTAACTATTTATGATGTTATGGTTCGTATTATATATCACCATGGAAGTGAACTGTATAGAAATATAGCATTAACCTATGTATATTTCGTATTTTCTATTAAAATAAAACATGATTTTCAGCAAGAAACGTAAATTTATCTACATTCCTTAGCAAGATTAATAAGATATTTTACTATTAAATGTCAAGTTGTAAATAGAGTTCTTTTTAAAAAAAGTTTTTTGTCAGCTTCAACTTGACTCGATTTCTTTTTTGTTTTTGTTCAGCTTCTTACGATAAACTACCACTGGAACCATTATTACAATGTGCTGCTAAAGAAATACAAGGGATTGGAATGTGGCCAGAGAAAGTATCACAGCTTGAAAAATAAACACAAAGAAACAGAGGAAATGCTTCGTTCTTTCGAAGAAGCTACTTGCATATTCTCCATGGCTGGTTTTGAAGTTCTAAAAAACGAGGTATGTGGTGTGGACTACAATTTAAAACAGGTTTTTATATTCAACATAAGTGTTCATTTATGTTATTCTATTGGAATAATGTTTATAATTTTCGAAATAAATCGACAAAAAAAGTGTATATTTGTCCCTTATTGTGGTTATATTCAAGTTAAAGAAACAACTGCCATTCACAATATTATTTCAAAATATATAAATTCCATGTATTCAATATAATCTTATATTCATTTTCAGCTTATTTCATATAAAAATATAGTCGACAAAGAAGGAAATGAGAGGCAGGCGTTGAAACAGCATACTCGGAATCTTGAACGCGAACTAGAAGAACTGTCGAAAAAATTCGAATTATTTGCATCTGAAAACGAAATATTAAAGAAAGATATGAAACAGATATATGACGAAAGAGACAATTAATAGACCAGGTCGAAAAATGGATCAAGTGTCCTCCATTAAAGAGTTATCCTGTCGTCAGCATATGTGAAAAAGCTGCAAGTGAATCGTTTTTTCAGGTAAGAGTTTAAAGGTTTAAGGATGTTGTTCCAGGAAATTTGTAATCACCGATATTCCGGAAATAAGTTTAAATTGGTCATAGATATGTAATGTTTTTTTCTTTGTTTTCATCCTTTTCGCTTAAGTCAGCATATCTTGCTTGAAAGATGGGCTTCGAACAAAAGTCAAGTGAATAGTTTCCGATAAAAATAACCAAGAATCAATCAATCTTTTTTAATGCGATATAAGCACCATCACAAGACGATGAATAGTCTCGTGAATAAGCACATGGTGATGACGTAACAGATTTTCTGCAAACATAAGCAGTATCATTTCTCTTTAAACGAAGCCCTGGTCATACCTTTATATTTTAAATGAAATATATATATTTATACGATTTATTAATTCGGTTATAGTTTTGACGATTGCAAGATGCCTAAGAATGACGCTTACCGGTCATCTAATCATGTTCATTAGGTGCCTTCTATTGACATCCATTCAATCTTTATTTTTTAATATCAATCTTTTTTTTCAGGATACACTGGATAGAGATACAGTGCAGAAAAAAAAGAATTATCAAATGGTGGAATCTATATCACTGAATACGGAGATATGCAGTGTATAACTTACATGGGATGAATGTTAAACCAAAAATATGCATAACAGCTTATTTTGTTATCCTTAAAGGCATAGATTTTTCACATTCTTAGTTTGACATTCATCTTGTAGTATAAATACTTGACTGGCAGTGGAGTGGAAAAGCAATTTTTAACATGTTTTTTCATGTTATATCATGTCCTACTCTGACGCACTTTGTGTCAACAGTACCATCAATTGCAATCAATTTTAATTAAACTTATTTTAATTTGTTTAAGAAAAAACAGTTGAAGGAATTATGAAGACGGGTATGAAGAAATATGTTTGATAATTTTTATTTTCATGAAATTTAGCGGCAGCATACTGGGCCGTGTTAGGGTACACCAGGGTTATGCAATTGAGAATCTATTTGCATTCATGAATTGCTCTTGAATTGCATTATACAGTATCAAGCTTATATTAAGCGAATGCGACTTTGAAATATTTTAAAAGGCAGATGCGTGAACCATTAATAAAGAATATGAACACAAAGCAAATATTGTTCAAAAATGAAACAGCTAAACTATATGCAGTTTATAACTGTTGAGATTAGCTGAAAAATATAACTGCCAGATATGTAATTATCCCGTTCAGGTTAATAGTGCATTCTAATGGTTTTAGATCATTTTCTTATTAGAAAAGAAAAAGCAATGCATTTGTAGGTCGCATTAACATTGAAATTAATGTTTTATCAGCAGGTCCAGATAAAACTTTCTTGTTAAATTAGACCAAAAATGTTCTGTATCTTCTACTATAAGACATTGGTACTTTTTTACATTTCCCCCACCACTCATCATCTGGGGAGTATTCCCCCACTGCTTTTACTTTTATATATATATATTTTTTTTAATATTGTATATTGATCTTGCGTAGATAATTCATTCAACAAGTATTTGGAAAATATCATAATTGTTTGGTGGGGGAAATGTAAAAAAGAGTAATAGTGGTGGGGAAAATCTTTTTGAGAGTGATTTTTAACAATAGTACCCTCACTTCAGCATTTATATCTGCGGTTGTCAACTTACTTATTTGACCTCGTTACTATGTCAGCCTCAACTGAACAAAAAACCTTTGGTGATAAGAGGTCTTCGTTTAGAGTCTAGATTTATAGCATCAGAATAATAACATTTTAATTAAAAATGCATAAATATCAGACATTTTTATTAAAATTTATAACCCAAAAGGTAGGTACCATTTACAGACACCTCTAGATCAAGACTTGTTTCTGGACGACTCTTTAAAGTCCCTTTGTGAAAAATTAACTGCAGAAAAAAAAACATCTACCTAGCCGGGGACTTTAACTTTGATGTATCCAATATGTCACACAATAATCACAGCTGTTCTTTGAAACTATGATGTCAAACTTTCTTTGTCCCTCAATTACACTGCCTACTAAAATCAACTCTGTTCGACACAATCACAATCATTGATAACATCTTTACGAATGATATCACTTTGTATATGATCTCGGGAAACCTATGTATTTCAATCTTAGACTATCTTTCTCTTAGTCCCAGCAGCAATCAATACCATTTGCCTAAGCAACAAAGTATTTACAGACGAGACACGAAGCATTTTGACAAAGCTGATTTCATCCTTGACTATTTTGAAGTCAACTGGGACGACCTACTTTAAATCAATAGAAATTATGTGAATTTATCTCTCTCGTCTTTCCTTGCAAAACTTGAGGAGCTTCTTGATAAGCATTTGTAAAATCATCTTACCGACCTGCAAATCACCAGAATGATACCAATGAGTCAAAAAAAAATCGTAAGGCTTTGACAACAAGTTACATCGTGATCTGATAGTCGATATCCAAATAACTCTTTTTCATTATGTAGCAGAAAGCCGAACTTAAATTTTGGTGTATGATTTTTAAAAATCCATTCATTATTTGCTGAGAAAAGTCCATTTTTGTGAAAAATCACGTGATGAAAATCGTCAAAAAATTATGAAAAATTGGGTATCAAATTCAATCAGCCTTTTTTTGTTTCTACTATTCGTTTTAACATAATGTTTTAACACAGCATGCTTTCAAAAGTCATCGTTGGCATCTTTCCTTATCGGTTCTCAAGAGTTAACGGTAAAAATGCTGAATATTCTTTAAAATTATCAGTATTGATTGATTTATCTGACTTAAATGAATAAAGTCATTTGAATTGATCTTCGTCAAAAACACGAATGAATCAATCACATCCGAGTACCAAATTATACCTGGAGATTTTAACTCACAAATGTGAGATGTATCAAGACTGTTCAAATTGTATTTTTAACTAACAAAACCCGACGAAATATTACTGAGTGTTGTTTTGTAGAGAAAAACAAAAATAGTGCCATTTCACGTGTAAAACATTCAATACCTTGTTTTCCACCATTTTTTGACAACTTTCATCATGTGATTTTTTACAAAAATAGCCTTATATCAGCAAATAATGAATGAATTTTAAAATTTCATACAATAAAATCTATGTTAGGTTTTTCTGCTACACAATGAAAAAAATACATTTGAAAATCGATTATCAGATCATGGTGTAATGTGTTGTGAGAGCCTTACAGGTTTTTTTACTCACCTGGTAGAATATACATGATTTATTAGTGTTCTAAAAAAGGAACAACCAAAATTTACCGGAAGTAGATGTAATAACAAATACTCCGTTTTGAAACCCGAATTGGACATAAAGTAACATGTTTCAATTAAAAATAGATATTTAAATGCATAAAAGGCAATGACATATGGTACAATTAAATCCTAATAATAGTTTGGGATATGCGGGACAATTATCATTTGTCAAGGGCTATATTAGGGCTCAATCCGCCGTTTTTAGACCAAAATTGAGCCTGAATCAGCGTATTTCACTGAAAATCGATACCTATGAGCTTCAAATCATTTAGATAGGGCAAAATTTTATTTTGTTGATAGTTTGAGATATGCGAAATACAATTGAGGGCAATCATTATTTATCAATGGCCATATTAGGGCCAAATCCCCCTATTTTAGAGCCAAAATTAGGCATATTTCAATGAAAATCGTTATTTAAACATTTATTATTCAAAAGCGGAAAAACATTAAGATTAAGATTATGAAATTGGATGATGAAATTAGATTTTTTAGATATGTGCGACATATCTGAGAACAATTATAATTTGACCATGACCATATTAGGGCCCAATCCCTCGTTTTTAGACCAGAACTGGTCCTAAAGAAGCATATTTCAATGAATACCCATATTTATTAGCTGAAAAGTCATCAAGATAGTATAAAATTTGATTTTTATGATTTAAGATATGTGAGACATATATGACGACAATCCAAATTTAGCTATAGAGCCCAATCCCCCGTTGTGGCCCTATTTGTGCCTGAAATAATCTTAGTCTTAATCTTAATCACTATTCTGCATTTAAATATTGATGTTCATTGAAATATACTTTTAGGACCAATTTGAGCCCAAAGACAGGAATTTGGACCCTAATATAGTTATGGACAAATGAGAAGTGTCCTTTGATATGTCTAGCGTATCTCAAACTATCATAAAAATACATTTTAACCCTAATTTAATGACTTTTAAGCTTTTAAATATCGATTTTAAGTGAAATATTCTATTTTAAGCCCAATTTGGCCCACAAAGCGGGGAATCTGGCCCTAATATGGCCATGGATATATGATAATTCTTCTCATATATGTCTCACATATATCAAATTATCATAAAATATCATTAACCCTTCTTAATGACTTTTAAGCTTTTAAATACCGATTTTTATTGAAATATATCATTTTCGGCCCAATTTGGGCCCATATACGTTGGATTGGGCCCTAATATGGCCATGGACAAATGAGAATTGTCCTCAGTATGTCTCACATATCTCAAACTATCATAAAAATACATTTTAATCCTACTTAAATGACTTTTAAGCTTTTAAATATCGATTTTCATTGAAATATACAACTTTAGGCCCAAAACGGGGCCAAAAATGGGGATTGGGTCACATTATAGCCATGGACAAATGAGAATTGTCCTCAAATATGTCTCACATATATCAACTATCATAAAAAATTCAATTTTCATCTTATCTTAACGATTTTTCAGCATGTAAATAACGATTTTCATTGAAATAAAAAATAAGCGGTTACTTCATTGTTACTTCAATAAGTGACTAAGCGATATAAATGGTCCTCTCCGGTAATCATGACTATCGATATGTATATCCTACCCCTATTTATAATCATGCAACCAAACACTATATACTATGTTATAAATTTAAATCAAGGCAGGAAGGATTGAGCCAATTTTCTTTACTGGAAAAGTCACTGTAACAAATAAGGCTGATTCTGTAAGAAAGGATAATATGCTACTGGTTTTATGACGGCATATACTTTCCGCTTTAGTTTGTTTTAACATGGTGCACAGTATATGGTGCATGTGCATGATACATATGTAAAGTGCATGTGTACGGCCCATGAGCACGGCCCATGAGTACGGTTCATGTGCAACGTCCATGAGCAACGTCCATTTGCACCGTTGATGTGCATGGTCTATGTACACAGTCCATGTGCATGGTCCATGTACACAGCTCATAAGCATGGTCCATGTGCATGGTCTATGTGCATGGTCTATGTGCATAGTCCATGTGGACGGTCCATGGTGTGCACGGTGCATCACTCATTGGCCGGGCACCGGGAAGCTTCCCGGTCACTACTTGCCGGTACCCGGTGGATTATAGCTATATTGTTTACTTACATTGTATGTATGTATATCTAACTATAACTAGCTGAAAACAAAAATAAAAGTCGAAAAGTAGTTCTTCTTTATCATGTTCTACTTAATTTGTATTTATTTGTCTAAGAACTAAATATAGTAATCAAAAACTATATAGGGGAAAAAGTAACTAGATGTACAGACTGAGTACTGGCACCTAACCTATTATTCTAATATAAGTAGTAGAAACAAAACAAAAAAAACAGTGTAGCTAAAACCTTGAACTACTTCAAGGAGTATTTTCTGAACAGCATTTATCATAAGCATATTATTTTGTAAATTTCTGCATTAAGTATTAGCTATATACATATAGTTACTTTTTCCTCCGAATTATGAACCATTTTGACTACTACCATTACTACGCCATTTTGTTTTATAATTCATCAACCAACAGGCGTCTGGCAGAGGCATTACAGAAGCCGAAGTGGATATCGTGTATAGACGTCTGGCAAAGGCCTGACAGGCGTCTAGAATCAGCGCTTGACAGGCGTCACATTTTTGCCTTTGCCAGGCACCTGCCAAAGGCCTGTTTTAGACGCCTGACAGTCGTTTAGTAGAGGCCATAATTAGGCGCCTGCCAGAGACATCACAGAGGCCGTATTCGATATCGTGTTTGGACGCCTTCAAAGGCATGTTTTTGACGCCTGACAGGCACCTAGAAATCTGCGCTTGACAGGCGTCACATTTTTGACTTTACCAGGCGCTTGTCAAAGGCCTGTTTTAGACGCCTGACAGGCGTTTGGTAGAGGCCATAATTAGGCGCCTACCAGAGGCATCACAGATGCCATATTGGATATCGTGTTTAGGCGCCTGACAAAGGCATGTTTTTGATGCCGCTTGACAGGCGTCAAATTTTGACCTTTGCCAGGTGCCTATAAAAGGCCTGTCTTAGACGCCTGGTAGGCGTTTGGTAGAGGCTATAATTAGGTGCCTGTTAGAGGCATCACAGAGGCCGTATTGGATTTGAGTTTACAGGCGTAAAACTTTGAACTTTGCAAATAGGATTAAAATTAATGACTGAAACGAGACAGAAAAAAAGTACAGAAATTAAATTCATATCATTTTTTACAAAGTTGACTAACGAATGTAATTACAATAACGTTATATAGCAAAATAATCGTTGAGCCTTAAACAAAAGAATTGAAATTTAAATTAATTTGAACCCCCCAAAAAATTGAATAACTCTCTATCTTTCGGAATTCACCTATTAACAATAACCTTCATTATAAATCCGTCTTTCTCCCAAATAATCTTTTCGTTTGGTAAACATTTTATTCGTAGAATTGTTTGGAGTATAATGTTTACAATACGAAAGATTTTGCGCGTTTCTAAAGTATGTAAAAAATAAACATTTCAACTGCTATATTCTCCTTATCTTCATACTCTTTTCCATCTAAAAAGCAAAAAATATAAATCTTTCGTGATATCTACGTAAATATCGCTGATTTAGCAGGTTAGAATAGGTGTTGATTAGAATTTTGTACCACTTGCTTCTGGATCATTATTTAATGTCTTACATTTCTACAGTTATTTTTCGCTTGATTTCTAATCTTAGCAGTTCTACACAGCCAAGTTCTTTTTAACTTTATACAACGCATACTACAACTATCTTCATATCTTTTCTTAAAACCATATAACTTGGAGTATTATTTCTATTTATTTTTTCACTCAGGCACACACTCATTCAAACATAAACACGTGCACCTTGTATCGTTGAGTTAATTTGTGTTATATATTTAGGTAGAAATCAACAAAACTAATAATTAAATGTGTATCGATGTTGGATCTGAACGAAACCATTATGAATCATGTAATGATGAGAATAGACACATGGACAAAGAAACACAGACAAATCGGTATGTAATGAACGTATATTGATTGTGGAAACTGTTTATATGCCACTACAGGTATGAACTCTGTTATTTCTTTACATTGTATTTATGTTTAGTATTTATGTTTTAGGTTTTAAACACTGAAGTTGGAAACCCTGTGTCTTGTCTATTCTCTCATCATACATCTGTAATAATGTGTCCTTTCATTTCCCCATCTGAACACACCCATTAACACATTTAAAACCGAGCTTAACTTCATAATGGGTGATCAGGAAAAACGACAACGGACTGCTGCCAAAGGAAGATTTACAAGAAGTTTGAACTTATTCAATAATGAAATCAAAGCAACTGAAATAGATATAGATGAATTAGAATTATCATTTAATGATCTTGATGTAGCATGGAAAAATGTCGAAGAAAAACATGATGAATATGTTGCAACACTTGATGAAGAAGATCCAGAAAATGACAACTGGATCATACAAGTTCAAACATTGTATAAGGGTGCAAGAAAAGTTTACTTGAGTACCAAAAATAAAACATCTAATGATAAAGTTGTAAAGGAACAATGTCGATTAAGAGAGGTAGAATATAACGATCTCGTTAAATTATGTGAAAATGCTAAGTCATCCATGAATAACAACGTGTCTAAAGAATATATAGAAAAGGAAAGAGAATCGATGAAGTGGCAATTTGATAAATTGAAGGAAGTTCATGCAAATTACAGTATAATGTCATCAGAAAAGGACGATACTATCAATAGAGATTGGATAAACAAAGTTGCTGAAACCTTGAATAACATTAATAGTGCCATTGATAAATATGTCATCAATTGTGATGAAGCCAAATCAAGGAAGAACATTCGATTACAAAAAATACCGTTACCTAAATTTGAAGGCAACGTCAGAAACTATCCAAGATTCAAACGAGATTTTATCAATCTGGTACAACCAACTCTGTCTACAAACGAATCTGCATTTGGACTACGGCAGTGTTTATCTGAAAATGTTGAAGCATATCTTGGATCATGCGATGATAATGTAGAGGAAATGTTTAAAATATTAGATAAAAAGTTTGGTGATCCGTGCAAAATAACAGATGCTGTAGTATCAGAAATCAAGAACTTCAAGACCATATCTTCAGATCAAAGACAACTGCTTGTGAAATTTGTGAACTGCATCGAAAAGGGTTTTATAGATCTTAAACATATTGATATGGAAAAGGAAATTAGTAATGCTAATGTAGTGTCAATTATTGAAAAGAAGCTGCCTCATAATATTGCAGAAAGATGGTATCGCAATATGTGTGAAGAAAAATCTACCATTGACCGTAAGAACAAATTTCCAGCCCTTCTTTCATTTTTAAAAATAGAACGGGATGCAGTAGAGTATGGTATGTCAGAGATAAGAAATAATGCAGTGAAAACTTCCGAAACCTTTAATTTAGCAGATGGATCCGTCACAGAAGAACCTTCAACAAAATGCCTAGTTCATAACGCTAGCGATCATACAATAACGGAATGTAACACCTTCAAGAGGAAGAGTTTAAGTGAAAAATATGCTGTGTTAATGAAAAATCGGGCATGTTTCTGCTGCCTGAAACCTGGACATGGTGTGGAGAATTGTACAAATAAAACTGTTTGTAGTGAGGAATGTAACCAGTTTCATCACAAGTTGTTACATCCAGAAGTTAGTGGTCATAATTCATACATTGATCCTGATGAAAATCACCACCGTTCATGTTTACTACTGATTCAGCGTATTAAAGTTGGAGAAAGTAATGGAAAATTTGCTAATGTATTCTGGGATGGGGGATCAAGTATTTCACTGATAACAGAAAGTATGGCAGAGAAAATAGGTTTAGTTGGATCTCCTGTTAAACTCAACGTAACAACAGTGAGAGGTATAGAACAAAGTATTGATTCACACAGATACAATTTCGTAATATTAGACAAACTGGGCAGAAAATATAAGATGGTAGCGTATGGAATTGATCATATCACTAATGAAATATCTGATATTAAGATTGATGGAATGATACACTTGTTCAATGATATTAGTAAAGCCGAGATCGAAAGACCCAGTGGTAAAGTGGATATATTGATAGGAATGGAATATGCAGCATGGCATCCAGTGAAAGAGCAATCATATGAGCATCTAGTGATATACAAGAACGCATTCGGAAGGTGTCTGGGAGGTCATCACTCTAGTATTGTTGAAAAAACTTACAAAAATACCAACATAGCCGGAAATGTTAATTTCATATCATCCACATGCACTCTACAAAAATTCTTTGATATAGAATCCTTGGGAACTGAATGTTCACCACGTTGTGGAAGTTGTAGATGCGGAAAATGTCCGATTGGTGGTAAGGAGTATACAATAAAAGAAGAACGCGAATTAGCATTAATTGAACAAAATCTAAAGTTCTGTGGTGATCATTGGCTTACCACATACCCCTGGTTGAAGAACCCTAATGAGTTACCAAATAATTATGAGCAAATACGTAAATGCTTGGTGCAGATGGAGAAACGATTGAGAAAAGACCCAATGTCGGCGAGATTATACTGTGACCAAATAGATGACATGATTAACAGAGGTGTAGGAAGAAAATTGACTAAACAGGAAATCGAATCATATGACGGACCCGTACATTATATTGCCCATCATGGGGTTCAGAAGAAGTCTTCCAAATCTACACCATTGAGGATAGTTTTTAATTCCAGTAAAGTGTTCCAAGGACGATCTCTCAATGATTACTGGGCGAAAGGTCCCGATAACTTTATCAATAACTTGTTAGGTTGTCTCATTAGATTCAGGGAAAATTTTATTGGTTTCATCGGGGATATAAAAAAGATGTACAACTCGATACATATTGAAACCCTTGATCAGCATTGCCATCGATTTCTCTGGCGTGGACTTGATGAATCTATAGAACCTGAGATATATGTCATTACAGTTGTTAACTTTGGAGATGTCCCCAGTGGAACAATGGCCACAGTAGCACTCTATAAAACGGCAGAAAGAGAGAAAGAAAATTATCCAGAAGCTGCTAAGATTGTCTTAGAATCTGCGTATAGAGATGATATCATAGATAGTGCTGATGATTTTGAAACAGTTATTCAATTGACGGATGACATAAATGCGATGTTAAAAACAGGTAATTTTCATATGAAGGAATGGATATACTCCTTTAAAGAGAACAAGGAAAAGAAGGAAGCTGAAACTGTGGATGTAACCTTAATTGAAGATGAACAATCAGAGAAAGTGCTAGGAATGAACTGGGTAATTGAAAGCGACATGTTTAAATTTGAAGTTAGTGATAAAATTGTTGAAATGTTCAATAAACCTGAAGAAGAAATATCATTAAGTAAGAGGAAAGTTCTGTCCATCATCAACGGCCTATATGATCCTATGGGCTTAGTTGTTCCTTTTACCGTCACTGGAAAGATATTAATGAGAAAATTGTGGACAACATTTCCTGATATGGGATGGGATGACCAGATTGATGGTAAGCTGAAGAAAGAGTGGATCAACTATTTCATTGATATGGTCAAACTATCGAAAGTAGTATTCCCAAGATGTTCTAAACCGAAGGGATCTGTTGGAAATCCAGAATTGATCCTGTTCTCAGATGCCTCAACCGAAGCATATGGAGCTTGCTGTTACCTAAGATGGAACCAGTCAGATGGAAGATACCTATCTCGTCTACTATTAGCAAAATCGAGAGTTGCACCACTAAAGATACAATCCATTGTACGTCTTGAATTGTGTGCTGCAGTTTTATCAAAAAGATTAAGATGCTTCGTTGAAAAATACTATAGAATCCCATTTAAGAAAGTTATACATCTTCTGGACTCACAAATAGTACAATGTATGTTACAGAAGGAATCATATGGATTTAATACATTTGTTGCGACTCGTGTTGGTGAGATTCAAGAAAGCACTGATCCCAAAGAATGGTATTGGATAAATGGTAAGGATAACATTGCAGATATAACTTCTAGAGGTATGACACCAGAAAATCTGGATATCAATAGCGAGTGGCAAAATGGACCTGAATTTTTAAGAGAACCCATAGATCAATGGCCGATCAGCAATAGAAGCGCTATCGAAAGTATCCCTGAACGCAACAATGTAATCATGACGGTATCGAAACAAATTTGTGATAGTGTTATTGATGTCGATAGGTACAGCAAATATTTCCTACTGATGAAAGTGACAGCTAGAATACTCAGTTTGAAAAGGAAGGAACCTAGATACAGTTTAACAAATATAGCCGATTCTCCAAATGCTGAACACATGGCAAAAGCAAAACACTTCTGGGTTAAAACTGTACAAGGAACAATAAAGAATACCCTCGACGATGCAATATCAGGCAAAGGTAAACTGAGAAAGCTGACACCAAGATTGAATGAGTGTGGAATATATGTAGTCGGCGGCAGAGCTCAAAGATGGATAGAGACGTCGTACAACAAGCAAGAAGTTCCAATATTATCAAGCAGCCACAGATTCACCAAATTACTCGCGGAGTATATACATCGACGGGGACATCTAGGCACAGAAAGTAATATTGCTAAGATCAGATCAGAGTACTGGGTTATCGGACTTAGAAGATTATGCGCTTCGATCCGCCATAATTGTGTTGATTGCAGAAAGAAAGAAGGGTTACCATCATCCCAGGTAATGGCCAAACTTCCATTAGAAAGACTAAAACCTGCACCAGCGTGGAGCTACATAAATGTTGATTTGTTTGGTCCATTTTCTGTACGTGGTGATATAAATAAGAGAAGTACCGGAAAAGTATATGGGGTTGTATTTACCTGCTTACT
>JAUKPT010002368.1:0-13389 GCA_032273505.1 Nanomia bijuga | reverse complement strand
AACCATATCTAAGCTATACGATTTCTTAGTACCATCTTTTTGACTTTGATTTTTAGTTCCATTCTTTTTGCAGCGCCCTCGGAAGGTCACTGATTTATAAAGGTTTAAATTCGTCGTTTTATCATTTCTTCACAAATTCGTTCCTAGTGCATTGTAGTCATTTCTCCGATAATTATTCATTTCTCGACTGTCAGTGATATCGTCTCGTGTCATGCTTCAAATATTTTCTCTTCGGAATTCATGAATCTTCTTTCCTTTTTCTGAAAAGAAAAAAAATAATGCATTTAACAATTTTAGCTTTCTTTTTTTGTTTGTTAGGGTAACAAATATTTGTAAATTTTAATCTTTCCAGTTAAAATTCACATTTTGAATATTTCTTTTGCAAAAAGAATTAGCAAAAAAATGTTTCTCAAACGGAAATTTCAAAAAATAATATTGTGAATTAATTATGATGTCATATTAATGAATACGCTCTGTTATTACAATAGGTAATTAAAATGTAGAACGCGATTATTAATTATCGCAATAGTTTTTCAGAATCAACAAATAGAATTTCAAAATACTTAAAAATGAGTAATTTGTTAATTTTGAAAAATGTTGTTCTGTTCTATTCTGTTTCTGTTTTCATTTTGTTCTTTTTTGTCAATAACTCCATATAACTTAAGATAAAAATAAACAATTTCATTAAAAATTCATTGAATTTTACGCTCTTCTTATCTTTGTATTTGAATAATGAATTATAATAAAAGTGCGAATGGATTTCCTGCACGAGTTAAGCAAATCCATGGATTAGCTAAATTAGTAAATTTTCTTGAGAAGTGCAAACATCCGTCCCCAATCACCTTTTATTAAATTCCACTTTTCTCATTCAAAAGACAAATCAAAAAACATTTTCTAATATTTTCCAAACCATCTTTTAAACAAAACATTCGAAAGAGTCAGCACAGTTATTCAAATTTGAGAGACGTCAATAAAAATGTTTAAAAGACGTCAATAAAAACATCCAAGCGACGTCAATGAAAACATACCAGATACTTCAATAAAAACGTTGAAAAAAATCAAAGCGTTTTCACTTTTACTATCGCTTGTATTTCACCGTTTTTTGACGTCGCTTGGTAACCGACCATAAAATTAAAATAGAATTACGATACACGCTGGCCTAGTGCCCCGAAAAAAATCACCCTGGTGAGTTTTGAAAAGTGTCTTCGCAACCTTTCTCGGAAGAAATATGGCGCAGGTATACGACGTTGAGTGTCCCTGTTGAAAAAGAGAAAATAATAACTCCATTGGAACCCATTGTTACCTTTTCTCAAATAATTCCCCGGTCACATGTTATTCTTATCATGCCACTTGATCGTGTTACGGATATAACTGTTAATCATTGTATTTTGATATTTACAAAAAAATGACCACACACCCTAAATTATATTTTCTTTTTGCAGTGTACTGAGCAAGTATAACTGTTTCGAAAAATAGTTTTTTTTTCGAAATGACGAAACGAATCATTTTTTACTTACATATTGATCTTCCAGGAAGTTATCTGCCTCTTTTTTCGATTGGATGAGTGCCTTTCTTCTCGCCATCTGGAATGAAAAAAAATATGATCATATTCAAACTGGAAATCAATTTTGTTATTGTGGATATCTCTTATTGGTCGAAACATCTTGGATTTGGGCAGATTTCTACCGACCACAAATGCCACTGCATATGGATCTTAATTCTTTAAATGCTTTTTGAAAAAGAGGGAGTTCTGAGTGCAGGCATGCTACCAAAAGAAAATCGCTTATCATCCCGTCAAAATTGACTCAAAAACATTAATCCTGCTTCGCCGCAAATCGCATTACACTGCATCCTGTATCCTGTATGCTGCAAAAAAGGAGCTTATCCCACCATTCAGTAAATATTGTAAACCCAAAATAAGCCAGCAAAAACGACATTCGCACTATGAGAGCGTCATCGGGGTTTTCAGGGTAGCCGAATTCGCCATTTCACTTAATTTAAATTGATATGCCTATTCTGCTGCTATGCTTGATTTTATAAGCCTATTCTGTCATTTTGCTTCATTTTTGTCCAAACCCAAGTTAGGTCTAATTCCGTATTCCGCACTTAAAATGACTTCTGATCCGTAATTCGCAAAGAAAAAATATGTTATATTCCACCACTCTACCAACAGGAAGACCCCCTTAAATATTATGATAGATCTTTGATTTCGCCCCAAGAAAATTGTTTACGAAGAGATAATGATGCATGGAGTTGCATTGAATTATAAAGACATAAAAAACACTTTGAAATATATAAACTTCTTGTGACGATAAAGTTTAATCAAATGATACCCTAAATAATATATTCAAAATTCAAAACAATTAATTACCTTAATTCTTCTTTTCATACGCTGAAGAAATTCCAACTCCTTCACTATTTTCTCAATTCGAACAGCACTCCCCGACATTGCATCTCCCCACATCTCCTCAAATCCTCCACCAACGGTTGAACCTTGTAGCACACCAAAACACATAACAACAACAAAAAGTAATGTGGCAAATATAACGTTCATCTTTGCTCGAGCTTGATAACCTCACCAACATCGATCTCAGATAACAGTAACACAACATGTATGAGCGATATTTATAGTGTTGATGATAAAAGATTCATGAATAATTAATTTTTCAAAGAAAAAGATATTCACAACAAAAAAATCAATTTCCTTATTTCTTTATATACTAACTATTATATACTCATCCCATAGAAAGTAATAACAAGATTCATATACATTTCAACTTAAAACTATAACTAAACAGCGATTTAGTCAGAGCGCCACAATGTTTCCATAGAACGATAGAAAAACTCTTAAAAACACTACCACCTGGTTACTAAAGTTGCTAGTACCACGGCATGTGAGTGCGATATTTATAGTGCTAATCATCTCAAAATACTTAGAGATCAACTCATTTAGATTATTGATTGGTTAAATATTTAAAACAAAACAAGGAATTGGGAAATACTTGTAACAAATGATTATAATTAGCCAAGTCCAAATACGAATTGCACACCGCATATCTCACCGTTTCCTTGCCCTTTTGTTATATTGTTCAATTATATCATTTATTCTTCATATAAATATAGATTTATTTCTAAAATGTGGTTGCGTACGGGTTTCTCGCCCTCGTTCGCTCCGCTCACTCGTTCGTCAATTTGTATGATTTTTCTTTCAAAATATCGGGCTGGAAGGAAAACATATTCCAACATTTTTCTTAAAAAAGTTTAAACAAAACATTTGAAGACGTCAATAAAAACGTTCGGATAGAAGTAAAGCGTTCGATTTAATTGACGTCATAACGTTGGAAAATTTCAATTGGTGAACTGCATATTTTTACTGAGGTGCGAACACATGTTTTTCACTGAAGTTCCTTAATGACGTTGTAGGATAAGCATACAATAATAACCATTTCTGAGCTTTTTATTGTAAAAATCATTGATAAATTTTATTGACGTCAATTTCTTGTTTTCTAATCAAATTTATCGTTTCTAGTTATCTAGTGACGGAATACCGTGAAATTTCCTGTCGGCACGTGACCCAATTTAGCGAATTAATTGGTAGTTTTTTATTCGAAGTGGGATAATAAATATTTAACAGATTTTTAGTTTCCAACCAGCTTAAGAGAAGAAATTTATTTTCGCGAATATAGGCCGTTTTCGCAAAATTGAATTACACGAAACACGTCAAAATTGTTAATTTCGCAAAAACTGCTTTTTTCTTTCTTCTTTGAGCTTTTTTTAGTCTTGAAGAATTTTTTTAAATTCTGTAAATATCGCAAATTTTGACCTTTATATTTGCGAAATTTAATTCTCGCGAAAATTTCTTCCATTTAATAAGGGATAGGGGACGACTTAAAGAAACCGTGGTTGTGATAAACGACGGATGGTTCTGGTGCAGAAATTCTGTGAAACTGCTTCTGGTTGGCTCTTAAAAGCCACGTGACAAGTTTGGAAAGGCTTTAAAAAGACTTGTAGGATTGACTGAGGCGTTTAAAAGGGATGGAACAAGTTAGGGACGCCGTTCATATTAAAATCGCCACGAGAAACGTCAAAATGACGTTTATTCTGCTAGCCATCCACCAACCCTGAGAAACGCCAAACCGTGGCACCCGTATCATACTTCGATATCTATCACTGTCTACACTATATACCATATATATGAAATTCTTTCAATCTCCGGCTAGATGGGAGGGGTCTAATCAAGTTGTTCATAATATAATAAGAAATATAATTTTCTTTACTTAAAATTCTGTTTGATATAAACAACTTAAATATTTCACGTTAAACTAACTCGTTGTGAAAGAAAGTTCAACTTTTTCTGAAGATAACTTTAAAGAAAGAAAATATACATAAAAAAAAGAATTTTTTCGAGAGGTTAATCATTTCTTCGAAAGGCGTACGAGATTTCTATTAAAACAAAAGGATTTTTGAGGAAATGATAGTTTTCTGTACGAGGGGCAAGCAAGTTCGAAAATTCTGTCATTTTTGGATTATTTTCATGATTTTAATTTGTTTTTTCGGGATTTATTTTTATTTTTCCTCAAAGTATCAAAGATTTTTTCACCTTTTTGCCCTCTCGACTGTGAAAAAAGGAAAATATAAAAAATATAAGTTTTCTTCTACTGCAAGTTAATTGGAAGTTCCAAACAGGGGACTTATGTGGTCAAATTATAAGTATTTTGTGCACAGTAACTAAACTGTTTGCAACTATTGATTTTTTAAACTTGGAACACATGAAGACCATGATAACATCTAAGTGTTGCTAATACAAGAAGTCTAACTTTTATTACTTAGCGAGTTTTTGGATGCTTTAGTAAACCCGAAAGTACCTCATAATTCCAGAAAGAGTCAACAATTTTGATTAGAAATTAATTCTAAAGACATTATTAGAAAATATAAACATGCTCTGAAAAAGATAAGATCAAAAGAATTACCAGAAGGTCCTAAATTAGAATTTTTATGTGAAGTGAAGAAGCTTGTTATTATAGGTTTATAGGTTTTGACATAATATTAAATGTTGGCATTTTGAAATGAACTAATAAGATTCTCGATGATGTAATTTTCCACCAATCAAACGTCGAATTTACCTATAATCTGAAGACAATCCATTAATATAAAGATGTGACACATGCGTTAATATTTGTCCAAAATCAAAGTCAAAAAATATTTTGAAGATATTCAACAAAACTCGTGAAAAAAATTGTGCTAAACAGAGATAAATAGATAAATAAATCAATAAATTTAGAAGTTTAAAATATATACTAACATTTGAACAAATAAGCACGATTCAAGTGGAAAAAGTAAAGCGAAAAATGCTTCCAAATTTTCAAAACGATTCGATTTGTGTTTGGAAGTTAAGGCTTTTTCTATTGGTTGATTAGTCTGAGGTCATCTCATAACGGTTTTCATTTTTTCAACGGAAAATCTTCCCTCGTCTTAATAAACAATCTTTTACATAAAAAATTTCTATACATCACATAAATCTCACATAAATGCTTAACATATCCTGTTAAGAGGGTGCGAGTAAATGCTTAACAGACATTTTCTGTTAAAAAAATAAAGAGCGTTTTGAGAAGACCTCCTAATTTTCAGAGGGAAAGCGCAGTGTACAGGGAGTAGGGTTGTGGGGTGACTTTTCCTACCTAAATATTAGTAACATTGGAGAGCTACTTTCTTTATCGAAGGTATTTATATTTTTTTAACAGATAATGTTTTGCCCCATTCCCCCCTGTTAAAGATTTAATCCCCACCCTTAACAGACGTTTTCTGTTACAAAAATATGAAAAACCTTTCGTGCCCCTTACACGTTGATATTTTTCAGTTGATAAAATCGAATTAGATCCAGATTATCTGAAAGAATTTTATCTCGTCTTGATTTTTTAGTTTGATAACTTTTTTTGTAATGTATTCATTTTTGTAAAGACCATTAATGTAAATAAGGAAAATATCGAAGATTGCTTTTGAAATAAACGAAGCGCTTACAAGGCGAGGAGCGAGCACGTGTCAGGTTTGGGACTGGGGATTGGTGATTCAATTCAGCATATATACAGCTATTTTAGAACCATTTGTACCCACAAAAAATTGTTAAGTATTGAATTGCAATAAAAAAAAAATCGTATTCGTAGCATTTCCTTTCTTGTTTTTTCTCTTGTTATTATACAAATATGTAAAGCTTTTTAATTTTCAAATAAGGATTGAACTACACTTTAAAGCTTGATTTGTTACTAGAATATTTATTTCAATCATGATTTTTATTCTTCATTTTCTCAAGATTTCTATTGTCAATATTTAAAAAAATTCAATATATCATAGCGGATGATACATTCTGTTTACTGTGCAAAATTAGAATGTAAACTGTATACCTCTTCTTTTTTTTTGAAAAACAAAAAGTGTGTAAAACACCACGAAAAAGTTAGCGAAAATTTTATCCTACTGAAAAAGCTGAAAAAGGGGGTTTACGAAATAAATAATTAGGGTGCAAAACGATAGAAATCTCTTTATTTTTCCCTATTTTTCTTAATTTCGCTTATCCCCCCCCGGGAAGGGTGCTGATGGCCAAAACATTTACCGTTGCCAAAAACTTCACACAAAATCTTAATAATCAAAGAATGTTGCAATACCAAATCTTTATATGCATTTAACTTTTTTTTCTTTTGAGGATTTTATCAATTGGTGTTACTTCTGGTGTTCTTCTCCATAAATCAAGAATAAATAATTTAGAAAAATCTCCACAGAAAGAATTAAGTTCAGGAAATTCTTAAAGTGGGACTTCATAACTTTGTCATAACTCCAGGGATTTGCTTTCAGACAAATCGTGGATCATTGGATATTTGTGACACAGATACGCAGATTCAATCTGATCGTACCACTCGAATATATAGAGTACAAATAATGCATCAACAGTTTTAAAAATGGTGGGGCTGTGTACAAACTAATGAATTAACAGTAGGGACCAAAATGTTTTAATCTTATAGAACTAAATAGAAATATAACAATTGAAATCTTTACTGTTTGCTATTGTTTAGAAATATGAGAAGTTTCCATTACAAAATCCATTTTTCAATAATGATAATATACCAAATAGTGCGCTATTTATAAAGTCATCCATGAGCCAGCAGGGCATAAATGAATAGAAAATTGTGCTACCAGCTAACAATTTGTAGAAATCCTACTTTTTGCTATTGTCTGGAAATATGGGTAGGGTTGATGAATACAAATAGTGGGCTATTTATAAAATCATTGAGCCAGTTAATCAACTGTGGGCACGAATTAATTTGATTGCAAAAGACTGCATGGTTAAGCATGTGTAGCTAATTACTAAACTTTTAAATAAAAATTGATTAATAAATATTAAATTGGAAGTTGTTGCTTTTTTGTGTGGATATGTGGGTAAGATCAATCAAGGAATTCATTTTCTCATTTATTTTGAGTGTCAACAAAAAGTAATTTCCGTTATAGAGTCACCCGTTTGATTGGATGCAAATCACATCATAAGGAATCCGATTGGCCGATTATCATTTCAAATAAAGGCATTTTGAATCGGACCAATTATAAACAAGTTAAAGCCCATCAATTTTATTCTTCTCAAATGTTTTTATCTATTTTATACAATGTTGTTCGTATTCATTTTCCTTCGTCTGACATACATACCTACTTTTATCTACTTTTAGTACCATTTTTTTTATAAAGAAAAAGCTTCGCTAACATCAAAGTTGTGGTCAATGAAAAAACTTTCCCTAAGGCGGACACTTCCAAATAGCACTGTCAGTGGTGTCCGCTAAATTGGACAGAGTGTAACTTGCCGTTCAACAGCTTTAATGGTTAATAGTTAATGGTTTGTACTTATGATGGAAGAGCCATGCACAAGCTCTTTATGTACTTATCGAGGCAATGGCTTAAGTCCCACCTAGTGTTTCGTCAACTACCAATTGACCAGTTTCCCTCACATGGCATGGGTCGACCTGTCGGCATTGCCTAACGATAGTTAATGTGCCCTCGCTAAGAGCCCGAGTTGAGTGCATTTTTATTGCATCTTTTTTAATGATACTCGCCTCTACCATCCGCGTCTCCCATCCAGTAAGGATCTCTCGGCGACGATGCTTAACTTACATGAAAGGAAGTGTGCTGAAAGATGACATACCACTACGCGTTGGTTGTCTTCTCTGCCTCGTTCGCATCGTTTTTATCAGAACTTTAATTGTACTAACCCATTTTGCAAATTTTGCTCTGGATTTGAAACTGCCTCTAGTTACCGCCAATCTCTCATATCCTCAATTTCGCAATTGCTTTGGATGTTTATATTCTTAAATGCAGAGCTCCAGACAAGCTTTTATAAAGGCATACCGGAAAAGTGGGACCCTGGGACCGGGACCCTGGGACCTTTTGCTGGGACCCTGGGACCCTGGGACCCTTATGCTGGGACCCTGGGGCACTGGGATCCTTTTGCTGGCATCCTGTGACCCTGAGACCCTGGGACCCATTGCTGGGACCCTGGGGCCCTAGGACCCTGTGACCCTGGGACTCTGGGGCCCTGGAATCCTTTTGCTGGCACCCTGTGACCCTGGGACCCTGGGACCCATTACTGGGACCCTGGGACCCTAGGACCTTGGGACATTGGGACCCTGGGACCCCCAGGGTCCCAGTTCCAGGGTCCCAGGGTCCCAGGGTCCCACTTTCCGGTATGCCTTTTATATATATGTAAAAGTAATGCTTTTGATTTAGCAAGTAAGCCATATCTTATTTATACAAAAAACCCTAAAGTATTGAAGCATTATTGTAATATTTTTTCACAATTCCTCCGAACTTATCCACTTGTATTTGATTAATTTTATAGTGTTTATCTGTTTATTGTTCTGTTAATTTCTTGTCAGGTTAAACTTGCTCTCGGTAATCCATGAGGATTCTTTCGAATCTGACCTCTTGTAACTTTATTTGTTAAAATACAATAGGGCAATATTACAATACTATTTATTTTAAAGGAAAGATTTCTAAACTAGAATTAAAATTTCTTTGTTCTTCAAAGACAGTGCGATTGAATGTTAATTATGTATAATTCAAAAAACAGTTAACCGATTATAATTCTGCGTGTAAAAATAAGATGAAAGTGAATTTGTTTCTGGATTTTTGCCAAGAAAGAAGATTACTTTTAAAAGCTTATCTCTGCTACTTAAGATCATGTTTTTCATCAATAGCCAACTTCTCAAAACGCAAGTTTAGATGTGATGAGCTCTTGGATGGGCTTACAGTCGTCTTGTGTTGATGAAGTTCTATTCAAAAGGAAATTATTGTGGTCCTCTGTGGTCCTAAAGCGGCCCTAAGCGGCTAATGTGGTGCTAAGTATGACCTAAATGCTACTAACCAAGTGTAATACCACGCGAATAGAGATATAGAAGAGTCATATAGTTTCTAATACTTACCCTTGTACAAGATAATTTACATTGAGAACATTATGTATTAGTTTCGGGTGTTGTACTAAACCATGAGACCAGTCCCATCTACCCCAATCACCCCCATCCATCCATCCACACCTACCTTCTTTTCGGAAACCAGTAACGGTTGTTTGACATAAATTTTAAAAAAGGGTTCATTTTCCCAAATAGACTATATTCAACACTATTGGAAACCATTAAAACAATTGTTTGGCATAATTTCAGCCTTTCTCTGCCTAACCAAACCATAAAACCCTGTCAATAAATATTCTACTGATTAGGGATTGTCGCCGAATTTCGGCTATTTTAGACGTTTGATTGGTTAGAAATAACATCATTGGGGAGCTTATTGGTTAAATTCAATATGTCACAATTTGATGTCTTGTCAAAATCAAAAAAGATAAAAACGATTCTTCATGAACCAATCAGAATCAGAATCTTGATGATGTAATGTTCAACCAATCGATCGGCTAAATTAGACAAAATTTGGCAACGATCCCTAAAGTTGACGTGACAACCCATATATATACAAGGGATATCTAGTAAAGTATGAATAACCTCTCTGTCTCTGTCTGTCCAACAGACTCGCTAGGTAAAAACTTTCAGCAATGACGATAAGTCTTCTGCGCTTGTTGGAACGGACGTTGTCATTTTAGTGCTTATACAAAAAAAGAAATAAAGTTTTTCATCGTTCCTTGTCACGTTTTTCGTGTATTATTGTTAGCATCATAATTTGATTTAATTTTAGGCTGCTCGCGATGCAACTCGAACGAAACGAACATTACCAATGGTATGAAAATTATTCATTTTAGAAATTTAATTTTTATTAGGTTGTACTAAAAAAAACTCGCTGGACCTCTGGTACATAGAGGGGTGTGTTAGGAGTTGGGGGTGGGCTCATCGTTTCTACCCCCTTATAGAAGGGGGTTCCAACATTTTCAAAATGGCTGTTAGGGGGTGTCAAACTTGCGTTGAGAAAAGAGGAACGCCACTTCTAGAAAGGTGTAAGGGGTTAGATGATTTTTGCTGAGGAGTATATAAAAACTTTTCGTATCAACTGGTAGGTCTAAAGCACTTTAAAAAAAGGGGTATATCGCTTAAACATCTTTGTCATCTGTCTTCAAAAATGTCATAAAAATTGAAAGGGGGGTGGCACTTGGGAGGGGGGGGGGGTTCTGCTAGAAAGTGGGTTCGACCTCTCTAGAAACCATGTGTTGAAGCTCAATTATGTTATTCAATTAATATTTAATATTTTTCTTTCATTTTTCAGTCTGTACTTGTCATGGAGCTTGACGTTCCTGAACCATGTCCCAAACTTGGATCATACCGAATCATGTACAAATATGTATTAGACCAAATGAATTCTGTTTCTGGAGATGTTCAATTGTATAGCAATGGTAAGTCTAGACAAATTGGTCCTTGTGCTAAAATTTAAGTTCTGATCTATCGATATATTATGATAAATGTATTTCTAACAAAATAAAGTCAAATCGATCATCTTCCCACAATGCATAACGATATTGCTCTTGAAGCAATTTAAAGATTTCGAGTCGATAATCCACAATTATTTGAGAAAAACCTTTTTGTTCTAGAGAGTGTTTTGTACGATCTTTGGGTATCTTGTGTCGATCAGAAGTAACACAATATGTCTACTGAAATTCGTCTGGATTTCAAAGATCAATGAGCATGTCAAGTTTTGTACCTGACAGAAAAAGCTATTCCGAGCCCCTGATTTCCAAGCTTTTACCGAATTTTGCGAAACTCCCCCCCTTCAATTGTTTAAGGCTAATTTCTTGAATCGAATTTTAAGATTATTTTATCCCTACTTTTCAGCTACCCATCGTTTCAATGGTGTCATCAATTTCATGACCTCGCAAAACGACAAATTGTTCACACCTTCGTACGCCACTGTCCAGTTCAAGACTTCCAAGTATGTCGATGTAAAAGCTGGAAAATGGAAGTTGAGAATAGAAATACCTTCTTCAAACCTGAGATTGGTAAGTTACACTTGAAGGCTAGACAATCGATTTGATATTCATTGCGCTTGGAAGGCCCCTTCCCAGAGTGGGCCGCGATATAAATCGACGTATGTCACATGAATGTTGAATAATGGGGTATGAAGTAAATTATCAGATGGTTTATTACACTCAAATTGTTGTTTTATTTTCTTCACTGTCCAACCATGGTGAGCGAAAGCAAATTTCCCCCTCCTTTTCTTGACAACTTTCTTCGAAAAGTGTCACATTGTGCTTTTGAAAAAACATTGATTTCTGGAATACTATTGTACCTTTTGACTGGGGTAAAATTTGAAAAATAGGACCTTTTGATTCATTCTGTAATTTGTATCAGGCAGTATTTCTTCTGGTTAAACCTCAGCATCGAAGTTTTAATGATTTTATCTTTATCTATTTCGTTAAACCATTTCTTAAAAAAAAGAATATCCTAAATGGATTGAAATAATACTGAAAACCTGCTAATTTTTGTCGAGATTATAAATGATAAAGTTAATCTCTCTACAACTATCCTGCTTATTTGATTTTTATGTCTTTGGATTTCAATTATTCAATTGTTTTTCTGACATTTTCTAAGGAACTAACTCGCTTCTTCCACTTTTTAGGACCACGTTGTTCTAATCCCACAACAATACGCTGAAGCTTCAACCCTCTCCAAACAAGTACAAACCCCCTGCGAGGTGAACACGCGTGAACCCTTCTGTAACATGTATTCTTACATCAACGTTGATGATAAACGTGGATTCAAAACCATCGAGGCCGAACACACTGGTGACTACAGAAGCCGAAAACCAATGCAACTGTTTAATGATACAGATGTACTATCGCAATTGAACTTGAAGACACTGGTATTGCTCTCAAATGAAAACGTAAGTTTGTATATATTTTGAAAGGGTTATCACAAGGGTAAATATTTTAGCTAAAATTTCGAATTTTTCCCTTTACCATTTTCCAATTTCTTTCCTGTTTTAGAGTCCGAAATAATCGAAATCATTGAAATCAATTATTTCTTCGTTTTTCTATTATTTTGTTAAATCCCCCCCCCCCCCTCCGCGCTTTTGGCCAAAATATTTACCCTTGCCTTGGGTTATCACCAAGTCCGACACGCAAAAATTCGTTGCCCTAAATCTTACGCTCTGATTAACCTTAAGCCTTAACCCTAACCCCAACTCTAATAACTTATGGAATGTCGGACTTTGTAGGCGACCCCATTTAAAACCAGTACTATTTAAATCAAGTTTTGATAATATTTAATAAAAAATATTCACAGTCTATAAACAGTGAGTGGCTGACGTGCTGATGACGGAAGATAAGTTGGTTTATGATTTACTAAAACTTTATATTTTTTCAGAGTCAACATGACATTCTGTTCAGTGTTTCACGACCCGGCAAATACGTTGCAGTCGTGCAGTACTACCACGATTCGGACGAACGAAAGGAGGTGAACGTCTACATACGGACACACAGTGATCACACGTACGGACGAGTCTGGTTGGATTCGTGCAGGTTAGTTGAATACGATTTGAATAGAACTGAGTTTGGCCCATTTCAGGCAATCCAAGTAATCTAAAATGAACGTACTCAAATAATACAAATAATGATGTACAAACTAATAGGGGTCATTCAAAGAGGACGTCACTGCAAAAAGGGCAATTTTTGCACCCCTCCTTTATATGTCACCGTTCGTAACTTTTATCGGGTACCCCTATGTAATGTCATCGGGTAAGGTCAAAAAATATATATATATGATTCCGGTAACATCGGGTCTAACAGGTAGGGTCGGTAGGTCGGATTTTTTTTTTTTTTTGTAAATATTCTTTTTATGTGTATTTTCTATTTTCAAATGATATAAAGTAAGATAAAGTAAGTAGAATTTTACTATGGTATTATATTATAACAGGTGGTAAAATTGG
>JAUKPT010002367.1:0-13390 GCA_032273505.1 Nanomia bijuga | reverse complement strand
TGTGCGGAGACGCCCTTGTTTATGTAGAATATATTTTTACGCAATTAATATAGATCATCACAATTCAGCAAAATATCACAACCAATTGGTTACAAGCAACAATCGCTGTTTTTAATAAAAACAGCGATTATCGATGGTCCGTAATTCACACTGTTTATAAAGCTTGATTTTTTTCATTTTTTTTATGATTTCCATCCATTTACATGACATTCCCGATAGAGGCAGTATATATTAAGCTCTACTAACGGGGAAGGTTCAACATTTACGACACATAAACATTTAACATTTAACGGAATCCATTGCCGGCCGAATTTAACGCACCACAAGGGATTACTTGTGGCGGACATTATTTCAGTGATTGATTTGATTAAATTATGGGGATCCAGGAGGGATCGAACCATTGAGAAACCTGCAACTTAACCACTGAGCCAAATGCACCGATTGCTTGATTGCATCATATACTACTATATGATCCATGCAATGCAAACTGTGTTTGCTCCTGTATACATTTACGATTTTTTCATTTTTTAAATGATATCTTTTAAATGAGCTTAAATGAATTCTGTGTCACTTTATTAAGTGCCTGAAATTGCTTAAATGGCTGTTTTTTAGGGTCAAAAATGCAAAAAAAGTTTCGCCGCCCAACCATGGTGGGCGGCAATTTTTAAAATTTCATTATCCCCCCAATGAAAAAAACGCACCGGGGGGGCCCTGGTATATAACTTAGAAGAACAACCCGCAGACCAAAAAAATCTTCATTTTGAATAACTTTTAAGAAAATTAGGAATCTAAAAAAATATTTTTTATGATATTCTCCACATTCGTGTAAAACATGCGTATGGCAAATTGCCTTTATGAAGAATATTTTTTATTTCCTTATCTGTCTCGTGATTGGTCAATTTTATTAGAATTACAGAGCATGTTTTCGACACTCCCTACTCAGGCAGCCATTTTGAATGTAGTCTGAATGTTTTGTTTTGTTATTGTTATTCATAAAATAGCTAGCTCGCTCGGCCAAGCTTCGGTGGTATTACCATTAATAGATGAGTTATATTCGTGTAAATGATTGGAAATGTGGTGATTATTTAACATTTGATGTTTGCACCACGACCAGATTCCGATAAAAGGGGACAGGTTTATCATCAGGGTTAGTTTATGGTTAAACTGGATTGTGATAAGAGTTCTAAAATCTGTGTTATTTCGCTTAGATACTTGCCTCGACGAATATTAGTGTGTGGGAACGTTCACTTTAATCGGAAGATTTAGAGAAATATACAAAAAAAATGAGTAGCGAACTAGAAAGCTTACGACAAGAAGCAGAAAATTTGAAGAATCAGATCAAGGTATACTTAAAATTTGATTCTCTTTACTTATAATTTAGAATTGTTTTGAAATTCATCATGTCACAAGCTAGTTCCAGTTGAGGTGAACCTTATAAACTACGCACAGTCATGTGACCTGTCGTATTTCTCCGATTTTCGGATACGAATTGGGGTGAATCACGTGATTTAATAATTTGATGTCTGGTTGATGTGCTGAAAACCAATATGGCCTTATTACTGAGGCCTTGCGCTGATGTTCCCGAATTCCACCATTCTTGCCGCCTATTATAATTATTCTTATTGAATTGAAGCACTCAAACCAAACCTATCCACGACTGAAATCCATCACATTTATGTGGCCTCAAATGTCCTCAATCTTTTCATAAACCATTAGTTTAATGTAGTTGTTTTTTTATGAAATTTTGTGTTGAAATAACTCGGTTATAATTTTAAGGTGTAATTTTTTATTTTAAAACTAAAAAAATATATTGCAGTATCTATTAGAAATGATTTTTTGCTGGAATTAAGACCAGTGTAAACAACTTAAATGCATTATGTCTTAAACTTAAGTTAAACAAAGGAGGATGCTATTTTTCAGTTCAGTGTAGAATATCCACCAGCTTGTTATTCGATGCAGGGATTATTTTGCCTTCATAACTTTTTTTATCAAAGTTAAGGATTGTCTTCTATGATTTTTAAATTTTTAATCCCAGGTTTGGGAAAAGCTTCAAGGAGAAATAATAAATTCTTTGGCCTGAAAATTAATGTCATGAAAGTGATAGTGATATTTTGAATTACTCACATTTATGAAAAGGAAATATGATTTTAGGATTTGATATTTGGTAACGGACTATTAAAAAAATATTACAGATTAATAACAGAAAAGTATTTATTTATGTTTTAAATTAGGAATTGTTGTGTTGTAATACATATTCATTAGGTAGAAAAGAATGAAAATCACTTATAGAAGAAAGTATGCGTATTAGACATTTTTTCTGTTACTTTTAGGCAACTAAGACAGTAGTAATCAACACTATTTTATATTCCCACATACTTAAAACAATTCTTAACTAAGTCCAATTTTTTACAATTTAAGTGATGTTAATTTTTAAAAATGTTTATATTATTAAGGAATACTCCCTTTTTACAATAAGCGACAACATTTTGGATTTCTTAATAAACTAACTTATAAATTTCAAAAATTTCAAAAATTAATGGGTGCATTTACGATTTATACAAGTGTGTTAAATTAATTGAAAGCAATCAAATTCTGAATACACTGAAACATAATTACAACAAACTATTATAAAGAATTGCACAAAATAGAACTGTATATAATAGACCTTTGTACAATACACTTTGGATTTCCTTAATTAATTCTTATAAATTCTCAAAAATTTGCCACACCTGTGTAGGTGGTGTGAATGAATGGATGCATTCACGTATGATTTATACAAGCATGTATAATTAGCTGAAAGTTATCAAATTCTGAATATGCTGAAACATAATACAACCAACTAGTATAAAGAATTGCACACAATAGAACAGGTATATAATAGACCTTTTTATAATTAGCGACGCCATTTTGGATTTCCTTAATTAATTCTTATAAATTTTCAAAATTAAAAATATGCGACACCTGTGTAGGTGGTGCGAATTAATGAATGCATTCGCGTTGTACGATTTATACAAACATGCATAATTAACTAAAAGCAATCAAATTATGAATACGTTGAAACATAATTAAAAACAAACAAGTATTAAGAATTGTACAAAATAGAACTGTATATAATAGACCTTTTTACAATTAGCTACACTTTTTTGGATTTCCTAAATTAACTCTTATGAATTCTCGAAAATCTGCCACACCTGTAGGTGGTGCAAATTAATAGGTGCATTCACATTGTATGAAACATAATTAGGACAAACTAGTAAAGAATATTATGCATAAAAATTGTTTTGATAGATCTCACTAAAGCACATTGTATTCCCAACCCTACATGAATTAATTTTTTTAATATCTTATGCTTCTAAAATAGATTTTTCACAATACAAAATTTATCCCACAGCAACGCTTTGCATTCAAATGCAACATAATTATAACTTATAAAAAATATGTACTAAAATCATTTTAAGAAAATTGCACTTACCACCACCCTATTTTAGTACCATGATACTAAAATTATTTTTGGTGAAAATGGAGGCAATCCACCCTTTTTTTCCTTGTATTATTATAATTATTATATTTATTTTGTGAAATAACGTACATTTTTCGATTTTTATCAAAATTTTGTTTTTAGTTGAACTTAGGGTGTAGATAATATGAATTAAAGCATGGGTAATGGAAATGGGCATCGTGAGAATTTTATTGTAAATATTTTCTAAATTTGTAACTTTATTGCATATTCCAAACTAGCTTCGAAAATATCCCTTTAAGTTCCCAAAGAACCGTTCGTTATTTGTCACACACACACATTGTAACCAAGATTATTGATTCTATGTTCGACGTATGATCAAAGTTCTTTTTCATGAATTTCTTACTCAAGTAAACAACTGTTAAGACTGAAAAACTGTTGATGATTTACCCTCATATCTAGCAATCAAAGATTCCTTTAGCAGAATTCAGTAGAATTCTAATATTGGAGTAACACCACACTAAAAATACATTAGACACCAGCACTATAACTTTTATTCCTGAACAACTTCCTTCTGATTCATTTTCAATTTTCTGATCATTTTGTCCGTAAATTATCAATTAATAAAATTTCTGTTCATTTCTGTAATAAAAATTTTAAGTTATTTTAAGGCAAGCCTGTCACCAGGCCATGATTCACTTAATATCTAATTTTTGTGAACAATACTTTTTAGGATGCACGTAAAGTTGCTCAAGACACAAGTTTCTCATGTGTAAGTAATTATTTGATTTCATATTACACAGTAAAAAGTTATTGTAAGCCAACTACAATACAAAAGATCCTTTTTATATGTTTGTTTGGTTTATTACTATAGAAATGTTCAAGTATATTTTTTTGTTTATTATCTATGCTATAGAAGTGTACATCCCATGTAGAAGCAATTTACTAATCACTTTTACTCTACTACTTGGAATGGGATGGGATGGACCAAGGATCTTAACAAGGCAATTAAAAGACAACACCTGGAATTACCAACAACAGAGGAAATACTTGATAGTGAATTGCTGGATCGAAATACTACACCAAATCAAATGCAAGTAATGCATACTGGCAGATGAAAGTAGACAATGAAACATAAACTACTTGTGTTCAACACACCCTATGGTCGATATAGATATTTAAGAGTACCATACAGAATTTGTTTTAGTGAATTATGCTAATAAGAAATAGCAAAAATAATAGTAGGTACAGAAAGTACGAACAGCCAGGATGACATAATAATTTGGGGAACGTCAAAAAATGAATTGCGAGATTGTACTTGCAAAGTTTTCAAAGCACTATCGAAAAGTTGATTGAAGTTAAACAAGGCGAAATGTCAGTTCAAGATGACAGAAATCAAGTTCCTTGGGCATAAAATATCTGATGAAGGAATCAAAGCAGATCCATAGAAAGTAGTTGGAGTCACCGAAATGCGTAATCCGACATCTGTTAAGGAATAATGAATTATCTAAGTAAATTCATACCAAATTATTCCTGCATTACAGCACCACTGAGACAACTGTTAGAGAAGAATGTGCAATGGTCGTTTGAAAAACCTCAGGAAGAAGCAATTCAAGCTTTGAAGAAAATCATCGCTAACAAACAAATATTGAAATTTTATGACCAGACTTTACCATTACGTATTAGTTGTGATGCCTCCATGCACGGTTTAGGTGCAGTCCTAGAACAGAATTCGAAAGGAGAATGGCATCCAGTAGCATTTGCAAGTCGTTCACTAACATAGTAGCAGCAGATTGTTTCAGCATAGAAGAGAGAAATTTCTTACTGCATGTCGATTACACCACTAAATATTTTGACGTGTGACAATTAAATAACAAGGAGTCTGCAACTGTAGTATGCCATACCAAAGAACTTTTTAGTAAATTTGGAATCCCATTGAAGGTTTATTCAGACAATGGACCAGAATTCATAGCAAAGGATTACGTCAATTTCAGTGAAGAATGGGATTTTGAATGGATATCATCAAGCCCGGAATACCCTGAGAGCAATGGACAAGTCGAACGTACCATTCAAACCGTGAAAAAGGCATTAAAAAGGGCGATACAAGAAAAGAAAGATCCAAGCACAGCATTGCTAGTTTTGAGAACAACTCCACTAGGCAATGAAGATCCATCACCAGCAGAATTAATGTTCAATAGACCAATTCGTACAACATTGCCGATCGTATCTCCTCCAGAAGTCAGACCTTTACGTAGAAGAATGACAGAAGGAGAGAAAGGGCACGACCTACCAGAGTTAGCTCCTGCTGACATCATACGTTTCAGAAAGGATGGAAATTGGTCGAGAAAGGGTAAAGTAAAGCGAAGAGTTCTCAACCTCGTTCATACAAAATATTGACAGACAAAGGCACAACCATTAGGAGAAACAGAAGACATCTGTTGTTTACAAGGGAACAGTTTGAACAAGCTACTGATAGTGATTCATATATTTCAGCAGAAGAGGATAACAACATAGCTCCAGAAAATCATCCACCAGTCGAGGTGGAAGATATCGGTACGGATAATGCACAAGATCACATAGAACCACCAATTTCCACTCGTTTTGACTGAGTTATCAACCGTTCGCCATATCTGAATGACTACGAAATGCAACAATGATAAAGGGGGCATGTTATATTGCTATCTCCATCATATGGTTGGAGTGGATCATTACCTCATCATAATTATGTGGATATTATCTCCATAATAACACTATATATTATCTCCATCACATCATGCACATGTTATACATAATACATTATCTCCATCATAACACACATACTCATCCAGTACACCTCATTCACTCATGACTTGTAGTCACTGACTCAACATGTTCACATGTCTTGTGTTAGTATAATTTAGTTGTGCTGTGGGTCAATTATTGAAGACCTTTGTATTATACAAGCATAAACAATAAATAGTTACAACCATTATAAACTTCTTATTGGTGTCTTCAATAAAATTCTGTACTTTTATCAAATTATCTCGAGAACAAGAACTTTTCACGACATGCGGTTTTTTGGATAATGTTGACAACAATAAAGACAATTTCAGAAACTAAAAATGGAGAATCTTTTCCTAAAATGGCGACATAGCTTCGATTTTTCGATTTTTTCATAATATTTTGCACCATTTTTTGCAGTTTTTCATTAATATCTCGAGAACACAAGGTTTGCATCATCCTACTTTTTTACAGTGTATCTAGATACCATGAGATAATCAAAAACCCATAGTTCGCATTTGTTCTAATTTGAGGTTAGGCTACATTTTGAGCTATTTCTACTGTACTAATGTGACTGGTAAAGATAACGTCTGTTAATTCTGTCTATACGAAACATGGAGCCATCCAACAAACCTGCTTTTTCTTTTCATCATGTTTTCACCTTTCTTTAAATGCATTTTTATACAAAAAGAGTTTTTGAAAATCCATGATGATACCATGGCGTAATCTTTCGCCAAAGATATATATATATGTTTTCCTCTCACCTACTAAAATACAGAAAAATTGAGTCTGTTGAGGTGTGGGGTGGGGATGGATGGTGTGGCTGGTTTCTCTCTCTCTCCCCCCCCCCCCTGCCCCCATTTACCCTTTTATTCTTATTTATTTCCTGTTATAGGGTGAGAAACAATAGAAATAGAAATTTCTTCCCTACATTTTTTAAATTTTGCTTATTTGTGGGAGGGGGGCTGTTGGCCAAAATCTTTACCGTTGAATGTCTAAGCAAGTAGAAAGAAGCAGTTGTGGAAATGAAATGGTAGGTGCAGCTTTCTTAATCTGATAAAAAATGCCAACTTAATTTGTCTATGTTCCCCAAGCCCAAGGCATTTGTTGTTATTTTTCGGGGTTTGTATTTACTTTATCGTTTTTTTCGTTGTCGAAGCACGACGTTTAACCTTTTAAAGAAGAACAGGTGAAAACATACAGAAACGTTCAGTAATTGGACCAACAGCTATTCAGTTATTTGTTTTGATTCGGAAAGTAAGTATGATTATGTATTTCATTCGAAATATTTATGCCAACTTAATGGTCTATGATCTACTACTAATGGGGAGGGGGTACAAATGAGGCCCGGGGGATTGGGGTAACTTCCCAGCTAAAATATTAGATTTTAGCTGATTTCACCTTAATTCTTCGGGTCAGTATATAAGAAGAGCGTAAATTACTGTTATATTTATGGTAATTTAGGCATTATTCCCGGCTGAAAATTCGATTCCCCGGTTCGGAATATTCATCAGATAACGCAGTCACTCCGTATATACAACGTAGTCACTCCCAGCAGTAAAAAACAATGAGGATAGGGTGAAGCCCCTAACACTTTGTAGCGTGAAAATCTGGTTTTTATTTAGGTTTATTTAGTTTAGGTTGTGCTGTTTAAAGAAAAATTGTAATAAAATGATTAACGAGAAGAATTAAACTTTAAATTCTGCCCCTGCCCTTTGCCTCGATAAACACGTTAAGAGCTTGCGTGGTTGTTACATCATAAGTGTAGAGCTTAAACGTTATGAAGTCATTAAGCAGCACATACCTTAAACCTATAAAAGCCTGAAGCGTTATCGATCAGAGCATGGTGTTATATTGCATTATATACATGTTTATAAACCGTTGGACAACATTCAGTGATAAATAGAAGCTTCCTATATATCGGAATATTGGTAAAAGAAATGAGGAATATCGTATTAGAATATTATTTAAAAATATAGAATACATAGAATATAGAATATTGGAACATGAGACAACCCCTTCCTTCTACCAATATGTTTGTGTCCTCTACTACGAACCAAAGAAACGTACTGGTGAGCAAGGGTGGGCGACCCTTTAATTACCTGTCCAGGATCGGTAAGCAGGCCTGCCAGTAAAAAATGTGTACGTAATCGATTACACGATTGCGCTACACGGGGAGGTCTGGGTACGCCTCCAGAAAAATCCGTAAAACTTTCATGAATGACCTATTATTGCCGCCGTAAATCTTTTTGAACCGGTAAAAGTTTTGCTGCCCCTCCGCCCCTGTTGTTGAGTAATACGGGACAACGTTTTTTACCTTACGTTAACTGTATGCTTGCTTATTACTAATTATGTATATACTTCTTTTCAGGATATAAAAATAAAAATTATTAAAGATGGCTGAACAAAAACTTATCGTTGGTTACGACGTCCCATTGGTTGCCCTGTTACCCAACAAATTCAAATGCCCCTTGTGTGAGCTGTTGATAAGAGATGCTGTTCAAACGTACAGGGGAGAGTTGGCGTGTGAATCGTGTTATAGAGCGGCTAGAAGGTGAGTCGATGATATTGCCCCTCCCCCACCCCCGAGTGGACTCTGACATTATTTTACGCATGCGACATAATTGGTCGCAATGTGTCGTATGGATGTCGAAAAATGTCGAATTTTGTCAAATAATACCGAATTTCGGTATAGTCTGACTATTGTGTATCTTTTTGGATCATATATAATTTTTTTTTACTTTTTTGGACTTTTTATATTTGATGGGTTAGGCCCCAATCATTTAAATGATAAATCAGGAAGTTCTAGTTGGTACTTTACGGAACGCTAGACGGTAGATCCATCAAAAATTGAATACCGTATTAAACTTATCTTTATTGATCGTTTCAGGGTAAATGCTGACATCTGTCCGATCGATAAAGAACCAATCGGAGCTGATGAAGGCGAGCATTTCTTTAAAGACGCTCACGCGAGAAGGGCTATAGCTCAACTCGATTGTTTGTGTTTCTATAGAAACAACGGATGTGAGTGGAAAGGTGTTGTTAACAAGATTGAGGTATGTTTGTTGTCAGTTTATGTTCACTATGGGTGAAAGTTTTTATCTCGAAGGTCTTATTTCCATACAGTGATGTAATTTTGTGGTTGAGAATAATATTTTGAAGTTCATATTTACTTGAATAGACAGTGGTATAACAGAAAAACAATTCCGAATAAGTGCATGATTTTTAAGGATCGATATTTAATGAATGAAATAAGAATGAATGTGACCATGGACGAAGTATCAAGATTTTTCTAAATTACTTGTTGTTTTTGATTATTTCATGAAATTGTCAGTTGGAAATAGTTACGAAACAGCGGTGTATTCTGTTTTCTTCTTGCAAGCGCAGAATTTTCTTCTTGCAAAGACAAATTTTATCTGATTCACATTCTTACTCAAAAAAAATTAATAACTGTACTGTACTGTACTGTACTGTACTGTACTGAATCGACCTTCTTGCAAAGGCCGTGATCGTCTTGGATAGGAACCACTGAAAGATCTAATGAGGCACAGGGCCTCAATTTTGGCCAAAGGTGGTGGGGCCTAGGCTTTGCCCCCCCTCCTCCTGGATACACCACTGCTCCCCTGGCAAAGGGTAACGTCCCATATCGACAAATTACGTCAAGCTTTATTTAACGTTTCCTAATGGGTGAAAGTTTTGTTATTTACATTGCACATGATTAATTGTAGTATGTACGATCTTCTTAGATAACTCTTGTGATGATAAAAACGTGTTTTGCCCCATGATATCTTAATAACACCAAAATTTTCATAATACCTTAAGATTCTTTTTGATATTTGATCATGAGAAATGCTGACTTGCTGTAACAAATCTGTCAAACCTTTAGAACCGGAACCACACATTTTTGTTTTGCCTACCCTTGTGTTCGTCTCTTCTACTTCTATTCTCACGTATTGTCTTATAATCTTCAGATATCCGAGGCACTAACTATGAATTTGCAAATGACAATTAAGAATCTTGATAAGTAAAGTAGTTGCATTAAGTACGGAGGATAGATCTCGGACAAATCGGGGGCTATGTACTTCTATTGTTGAAATCAGAGAATTATATGAAAGTAAATATTCCATACGAAAGGGTATTTCAGGAAACAAATAACGAATTTAATTACTTGTATGAGAAATTCCAATACCGTGTTTCCTGGATTTCCAGAATGAAGGTGACACTCCTATACACCACCCTCAATCAATGATATCACACCAGTGTGTGTTTGTGAATATATTCCCAAATATGATCAAAATATCAAAAAAGCCATAAGAATTTCTTATACATACTTGTCATAGCTGTGTCAATTCCAAAATATTTTCAAAAATAAAGGATGATTAAGTTGTTATGTTTGATTCATCGATTAAAATAAGATAAATCTAATATATACATTTTTATAAAATAAAACATACATGTATGAAATATATCATGCTATAGTCATGATTTTAATCAACCACCTTACGTAAGCATTTACTAAAGTGATGACTATGCTCTTTATATCATTTAGAGTGTCATCAAGGCGTAAAATACAGCCTGAGACTGGAACTTTAACATTGCTAACATTAACATTATCACATCCTGGCCAAGCACCCCATGAAAATTACCCCGGTGAGTTCAGAATAGTGTCCCCGGTGGGAAAAATGAATTAATTGACTGTCCCCGGTTATAGAAGTTGGGGAATAGTTACCGCAAAAATAAGAATTTGGAATTTTGGTGACTGGGGCATAATTAAGGAATTTTGGCCAGAATATTCGCCGTTGCGAATGGATTTTGGCCACTGGTTAAGTGCAAAAGACGCAATCTCTATGAGTGTTTTAGGGTGTTAGCCAAGTTTAGAAGAAATTCTGCAATTTTGTTCTATTGGAAAAATCCACAATCAATCATCAAAAAACTTACAAATAGCTATATGGTGTATTTAATTTTTTTGCGTGATTTCTAATATAACAATAAGATGATTTAAGAGGGCGTTTTGGACTTTTGACGGCCCGTGAAGAAGCTCAAGGTCATATTTATCAGCTTCCGACGCGTAGCGGACATAAATGACTACCTAATGGGCCTTAATTACGCCGGACCGACTTACGCCGGACTTACAGCAGAAAGCGGCGTAAAATAAGAAAAATTAAGATCCGGTGCTATTAAGGCCCTTAGGGTATCTGTTTGTAGTTTAACCCCAGTTACTGGAAAAATAACCTTTCATCGATTATGATGATGATGATGATAAAAATCATGTCAACTCTAAAAGATTAAGATTTTATCCAGAAAAAGTATAACATACATACATCATTGATCCAGATGCCAATACTTATTCATCTAGTAAAGGTACTATACATCGAACGCCCTTTGTTTGTTATGTATTTAGTCATGTTTTACTAACGTTAGTCAGTCAACCCTTCCAAGAGAATTAATACCTTAAAAAGTAAATACATCGATCACTTCATCGCATTATTCATAATTGCTCACATCAGCAATAACTGGATGCCAAGTTCTAATCTAAGTTGATAAATCTTGACGTAATGTTTGAAGTTCACGGTCGATGCTCTTTGCTAGATAAGCAATAATCTTTATCTTTCATATCATAGATAGGAATTGAATGCGTTGACATAAAATATCGTTTCAAAGCGGTGTCTCTATAAGGGATTAAGCTAGTCTAATCAGTTCTCATGGGGCCTAATAGAGCGTAGTCTTAATCAATTCTAAAAAAGTCTAAATATTGATAGAAAATACCGATTTCTTTTATCGTAAATGTGGGGCCTCTGATTTATTCCAAAAGGCACGGGATCCAGGCTTTTTTTTCCTCCCCACCAACGGATACGTCACTGAACCTAATGTAGGTCAACATTGCATGTTATGATGAACGTTATGGAATTATGATGGCAGTCAAAGCGGTTGAGATTAGTTGGTCCCAAGTCGGTCATTTTAATGACAATGTTTCACTTGGTTCCTTACATAAAATAAGGGTTGGTTTAGCCGATCGAATAACATATGTCTAAAAAAGATTTGCCCGATACGAACTCGTTCGCGAATGCCCTGTGCGCGATCGTGTAACCAATCACACATTTCTAATTGCCAGGTTTGCTAATATATATTTTGTGCAAGCTTTGTTTTGGAATCTTGCTGTTTAAACATTCGCTTAACATGTAACAAGACCCCCATTTCTCACATAACACTAACAACAGGAAAATGTAGAACACAATACTCTGTCGCATCGACACTGTTTGAGTACACAATTTTAATGACAATGGTCTTGAGTTTTTTCACTTTCCACTTGGTTCCTTAGATAAAATAAGGTTTGGCTATGCCGATCGAATAACAACTGGTTTATGCCGTGTTCGCGATTGTCCAGCCAATCAAGCCCATATTTCTTAAAAAAGTTAAAAAAGCTTGTAACCATTTTCAGCGTGTTTTTAAGTACGATTTGTGTTATTGCCAAATCATTCTTAGCAGATATTCAGTCACTTGACGTCTCCGTGAAATAAATGGTGTCAGCGGGATGTTAGACGGTTGATACGAAACATCAGACAATCCCCAAAATTTGATCAATTTTTTGGCCTGAAATTTCAAGAAATGGTCAAACAGTCAGTCAGTCATGATAGTGCCACCGATCGTCAAGTTTTACGAATGTGTTTATTCCAGTTTGCTTTTTCTATATTACTAGTTGCATAAATCAGACCGCTCTTACGAAAGTCAGGGTTGTTGAGTTGAAATTAACATCTTAAGTGCTGTGAAAAAAACGGATTCTGTCAAACATCTTGATCGGTCTGAAATTCATTTTGATGGGACGAAATTGACCACTGCTGATAACTTTGATCCATGGCCTACTTAACCCTATTCTTCATGGGCTTTTTTATGTACGTTAGAGTCATGGGGGTAAAAACTACCCCACCCTCCCTGTCCAACTTCTGTAAATACCATGATGAAGTGATGATTTTTGGTACACAAGTCAACATTTATTTATAGTTTAAGAAAATTAAAAAACAATTGGAAATCTGGTAAATTTTCGCTGGCGTCAGCATTTTTTTGCCAATTTTTCAAAAATATTTGACCAAAAAGTGCAAAATTTCAAACAGCCGTAACATATGTTCAGATGATCCAAATTTTGTGAATGACCCATCAAATGAAAGGTAATGGATA
>JAUKPT010002365.1:0-13390 GCA_032273505.1 Nanomia bijuga | reverse complement strand
CAACAGCATGAAAATAAGACAAACGGAGATAAATTTGTACATGATTGTTATGAGAAGGTCGCTACCATTACCACGGTTTGATATGGTAGTTGTCCGGGTTTTCGTTACGATCGGTTACGATAAATTCGTACGGACGGCAGGGCTTTTACTCTTGTGTATGTACATGTATGTTCGTACGGTCGGCAGGGCTTTTACTCTTGTGTATTTACATGTATGTTCAGGGCTTTTACTCTTATGTATGTACATGTATGTTCGTACGGTCGGCAGGGCTTTTACTCTTATGTATGTACATGTATGTTTTATTGACATCAACAACCGTAAGTAAATACATTATATTGTCTTAGAAAAAATTAAATAAATTAATGTCCAGTTTGGGATCAAATTTGAGTCTTGAATAAATAGATAAATACAGTCGACGTTCGTTATCTCGACTACCTTTTATCTCGACCTTTCCGTTTCTCGACCTAATTTTGTCGGTCCCTCGGGCATTTCAACCTCCTGTAGGCAAAAACACGCTCGTTAACTCGACTACCCGTTATCTCAACCTTTCACTATCTCGACCTTGTTTTGCCGGTCCCTTGGGCCCATTTTATCACGTTCTCTCGACCTTTTCAGTACTTTTTTGAAGTTGATTCTAAATCTTTTTATAAACATAGAAAATATATGCTTTCTCAAACATTCAAATTCTTTATAAATATTCCATTGCTTTGCAATGTCATCAACATTCGAGAATTGAGTGTAAGAGGCAAACTTGTATTGCTGATTATTTCTTAAAATAAACAAGCTAAAACAGAAAGAATAACATTTATCTTGTTTTTTTTGTCTGACTAGTACCTAGTCCAACCCCCCTGAGCACTCCAATGAGCTCATAAATATATATTGTCAAACTTCCATTATCTCGACTTTTTTCGCCATAGGCGCTCCTTATCTCGACTTTCCGCTGTCTCGACCTTTCGTTATCTCGACCTTTTTTCTCGGTCCCGTGGAGGGTCAAGGTAACGAGCGTCGACTGTACGTACCTTCAGAAAAGGCGTCAAATTAAGTGAAGAAAAGATAAAGATCAAAGCAAAAAAATGGAATGTATAAAATCATCTCTATTGGTAGTAGCCAATTAAGTGATCAACAAATGAGGCTAATGAAAAAGTCCGGAGCCTCTTCGTGGCTTACAATCTGCTTTTAGCCGACGAAGGTTACCATCTAAACAAGCAATGTTTCTAATAAGAATCAGATACGGACGGAACCTTCAAAGACTATCATCGTCTTGTGAATGCGGTACAATTTTCTCAATTGAACATTCCTTATCATGTAAAAAAGGGGGGTTTGTATCAATGTGTCACAACCTGATTGGTGACTTTACTGCAAGAACACTTCATGATGTCTGTCATGACGTCTGCGTCGAGTAAATAATCCTTTAGCTAAAAGATATGTTTAATTTAGTTCTCAAAAGTGTTATGAGGTAAATAAAAATGAAAAAAAGAAGAGAATAATTGAAATAGAACATGGATCTTTCACACCACTTGTTTTTTCGGCAACTGGTGGAAGATTAATTTTTCACTAATCAAATCTTTCCATGTTTGTTTACGTGGAAGTAGATCGGTCCTAAACGATATTGTTGAAATGTTATCAAACATCAAAAGTTTTATTCACATGAACAGTTTTTAATTCAAATTTTTCTTTACTATGAAGTATTTGACGTCAAACCGTCACTGAAAATCATTTCAAACTAAAATCGCGGGAATGTGTAACTGAACAAATAAACATGTCCCCAACAGGACGGTCTATTAAACCAAATGTTAGAAATGACAAACAGCAATCATTCGCAAGGAAGACAAGTGCAATTTATACCAAAGGTGACAAATTCAAGCGATTCTCATCTGGAAGGGTCAATCCAAAGAGTAGATGCTCTTCAAGCGTCTCGAGGGAAGAAACGAAGGATTTCTTGAGAACTTTTCCGACGAATACGAAATGTGGCTCCATTAGCAGTGGCTGTAAGGGTGGTTCGATAAGCTCTTCGATAAACTCTTCAGCTGAAACGTTGATGTACAAGCAAAGCTTTCAAAATCAATTAGGCATACCTAACGTGAACATGAAACCTGTTTCTCCCAATTCCTTATATAAGAATAAGAATTCAATTCTCTTGCGAGAAGTCCCATCCGCATCTTATTCTAATTCATCGAGTTGTGATGACACAATGATGTTACAGTATTTAGTTGGAGGGTATAAGGGAGCTGATATCAATGACTTTGCTATTTCAATTGCAAATGAGTTGAATGGTATATCTGATATTTCAGAAGATAGTATAATCGATTTTTTCTTATCAGATGATTACAAGTTCTGGGTGAGAGAAAAAAATATTGAATGGAAAGAGGCTGAGTTACTAAAACGAACTGAAAATAATAACAGTAAGAAGATTTTACAAGGTGAAATGAATGGAACAGTGACAAATAACAGTTTTAAGGAGAAAAGACCTCTGAAAGACACCTCATCGCCCATCATACAAATCTTTCATGATTGTAGTAGTAGCGAGACTCATGTCGACTATGAAATAAAGATTAAAACGAGACAAGCTAAGTTTGATAGAATGATAAAGAATAATTGTCTCTCGAAGAATTGCACTTTATTGTAAAACAATCGTTTTATTAGTTAGTTCTACCAATGATTCGAAAATTGTTTAATATTGATTCTATTCAACACTATTTAGAGAAGTCAAGATGTGAGAGATTTTTTTGAAAGAGGTTTTTTACTAATGACAGAAGCTTGGCGAGCATGGAACGTACTTGCTTTTAGTTTGTTCAACAAACTGTGAAGGGATTTATTTGTTGGACACGCAGAAATCAGGATTCTATAGAACAAGTAAAAACACTTTATTCTTTGCTCTGTTTTTTATGCGTTCAACAAAATCCCTGCAGTTCGTTGAATAGACAGATCCTTTTGAAGAACATTTTATCGTACAATACCCAGTTGCGCAAAATAGCTTCAATATTTTAATTTTACAGTAGATTCAACTGCCAATTGAATTATAAGGGTGAATTGCATGAAATCTATTCGTGTCCCGTCCGTTACCATTGAAAAAAGAAAATTTAAATTTTATGATTTCGTTGAAATAAATTCAATTATAATAACCCCCGTCGACTAGGAAAACATTATGTTTACACTTTTTCTTTGTGTTTTGACTTTCTATTCGTACGGAAGGATCAGAGGCCATTTAACTCCAGTATGTATTTTTACAGTATGGAGGCAAAATTGATAAAAAGGGAAGTGGAATGATCCTTGCAGTTAATTATCCTCTTTGTTAAGTCTCCATAATATTGCATCAATTCAAACGGGTATTCGAATATATATCGCGGCATTGAAAATCACCCAATTTCTAGTTCTATAAAAACGTTCGTACTTACTTGGTAGAATTAGTTTTGGGGTAATGTACGTAGAGAAAAATCACCTCATTCGTTAAACTATGCCAAGCAAATTGTCTTTGATCGTTTGATACGACAGAATTCAGGTACGGAAATGAATAGTGACGGGCGGTACAAATTTGTAACAAAACTCGCAAAATAAAAAATATCACCAAACATTTCGGTCAATTTAAATTTCGGAAAAGATTGTCCGAAATTCTTATTCTTTATCCCTATTTTCGATCAATTATTAATCTTACATGATGACTGAATTCTCAATCCTTTCGAAAGAGGGAAATCTAATTTCGCAAACTCGAGGGTCAAAATTAGTGAATTTTGTGGAATTCAAAATAGCTCAAAAAAGAAGTGTATTTGCAAAAATCATTTTCTCCGAAATTTTCGTCCGAAAGTCCGTAAATCTTTCTCAGAGATTTTTTGTCCGAAATAAAAGTGTCCGAAATTTTTGAAAATTAGGTTTACAAATAAAGTTCATAGTTTTCGGTTATAGCAAGAAGGTCACTCATTTTCAGCCTTTTTGAACTATGGCTGGAAACGAATTCAGGAGGCATAATTAACTTCTGGAATAACTGGGGAACAGGAACATCTCATGTGCATCTTTCACCACTAAATTGATTTGCCATTAGTTTTAGTTTTCTCTAGTGCTCAAACGATTGATTAGGATAACAAATATGATAAAGCTCTATTGATTTTGATTCATTAGTCAGATAAAAAGCTTTAAAAGCATTTCGGAAGGTGTATTAAGTCATAAGAATATCTGGATAGCGCACTTATATGCCTTGTGGGTAATTTTGGTAAAGGACTGGACAGTGTAACGGACGGGACATTGGGGTTTCGCTGTCTTAAAATGTCAATAATGAATTTCATTAACATTATTGCATATTGGAGGTATTACCCATACGTTGGCCAGATTCGTGCAATATTATGATCAGATAGAAGAATGGGGAGACACAGGGCAAATCTAAACCGGTAACAGACGGGAAAGTTTTTGTAAACACTTTCAATTTATTATAATTCATACTTACCAGTTCAGTCTTTACCACCTTAAATATGTTACTTTTGACTACTTTTGTGCCTCAAGACGTTTCATAAGTGATGTGCTACAAAAACTTGGCTTCTGTGTGACAATAACTCGTCCTTCGAGAAATGGTAACGGACGGGATAGCATTTGTAAACATTTGAAGCATTATAAAAAAGAAGATTTCTTTCAACCTTGGATATTAAAATACACAAAAGAGACCAATGGCTCATCATCCCACATGCCAATACTTCAATTTAAAATCAATTTACAGATAAGAACATCTTTAGGGCAAGAGAAAAATGAAGAACTTATCACTGATTTTTCTGACAATAACGTTAAAATGACCTTTTTTCAGAATGAATTGTCTATAGTATTCTAAACAAAATTTGGAAAAAGATAGCTCCGAATGATTATATGCTACAAAATGGGTTTAAATCCGTTGGAATAATTACTAAACATAAGCATCCATTTAAATTGAAGATATGGTTGGAAATGGTAACGGACGGGACACGTACAGATTTTATGCTATTCACCAATGAACGCGTGCAGCTCAAGCCAGTGGCAGATCTTCAAATGGGATAATTTACCTATTAAGCTGTGGGAGAATTTCAACACTGGAGATGCATGGAAGCACATTCTTCAAGACTGTTTACCCTCATCTTGAACTCAGTTTATCAATTTATAAGGACAATTAGTCTTCAATGATAAAAACCGGTCAAAAAATTGCTCTTATAAAAAACGAGTGTCTTGAACTCAGTTTATCAATTTATATGGCCAAATTAGTCTTCAATGATAAAAACCTGTCAAAAAATTGCTCTTATAAAAAATGAGAGTCTTGAACTCAGTTTTTCAATTTATAGGGCCAAATTAGTCTTCAATGATAAAAGCCTGTCAAAAAATTGATCTTATAAAAAATGAGTGTCTTCATGAAGACACTGAAGACACTCCAGAAGCTATCTACAAATCGATTAACTTTTTTTTATCCAGGACCCCATATTCTATTTTTTCGAATATTTCAAATTGTACCATTTCTGTCGAAAAACAACGATAAAGTGTCAAGAATGATAGAAACAACGGACAGAAATAAAAAAATACAATACAAGTATAAACTTGAACATTTGTCTATTACTGCTTGTTTCAAGTGCTGATATATTTTGTTTAGGCATATTTAGAAAGATGATTCTTGCACTTGCCCCATTAATAAACATTCATAAACAACAAGTGTAAAGTGAGTAGTTTACATTTCTTGCGACTGGTCGTTTTCTTGCGAACTCATATGATGTATGTATAATAACATAATAGTTAAATCCAGAAGTAAATTAAAGTTTGAAATTATGCCAGAGCAGAGATATAATACAAATATATATCCAACACCTAGCAAATCACTATCCTTCTTCTTGTTATTGACATGATCAAAATTTAATCCCAATTCAATTAACAAATCCCGGCAATTTTCTCAGTGAACAAAAATCCAATAAGACACAGGCTTATCATGAAGTAGAAAGTTTCTCATTAAAGAAGAATTTTGAAATGAAATTAACGTTAGAATATCAGATAAATGCACCAAGTCCGAGCTGAAGTTCGAGAAGCTAAAGTTTGATCAGAATCTTAATAAGGAGAGCAATATACCAATTGTGTTCGAGACCGAAGAATAAAAGAAAGCCCTGCATTGGTACCTAAAGACAAGATTTTGTTTCATTGCCAATGGGAAATTAAAATTATTTATACTTCCAATGGAAAGAAAGGGAAATAATCAAGATTAATTTGTACAAGAGTATCACAATAATTTCAAAAGTATCTCATTGTTCATGGCTCTTCCTTCATATATGGAAACGTACAGACAAGGTTGCAAACTTGGAGCAGTGAAAAAAAAAGTTTAAAGAATCAATAAATTATTACAATTTGTTATTAATCTATTTAACAATATAACTTTCACTAGTCATCTCAACAAAAAAATTACAATTCGATTAAAAAAAATAAGAAAAATATAAAATTGTATCTATAACTAAAAGAAATATGTTGCATTTTAACGAAACGGCAGCCTGAAGGGATTTAAGGAGAACGCTTTAACAAAATATAAATATACATGTATTGAGTGTAGAAGAAATTCACTGACATAAATTGATTACCCTTTAAATATGATTTAGATAATATTTTTTTTAATAAAGAACACATTATTTTGGCAAATAAGGAAAGACCGACTCCAAGTTCAGGCATGTCTCAAGAGCTTCTAGTTTGAGAGGCGAACAAAGCTTTGACATTCAATAAACGTTTCTTATAAACATAGAATCTTTCTTTCATTAAAATGTTTAAAGGAATTGTTCTCTAACCGAGTTCCAGGACACTTGGATTGAACATTACTACTGTATTAATTATTTTGCAGAATTTCATTTGATTGAATTTTATAAAGGAACCTATTAGAGATTTACCTATACAAAAAGTGGATCGTTAAAAAGATAAAGGGTTAGAAAAAAAACAAATATTTGCTGATCTCCGATCATTAAAAAGATTATCCGATTATAGTCCGGAAAAGAGTGAGGAGGGGCGACTTAAATGAAAAAAAACTTTATGATAATATTTCTAATTAACCAAACCGATAAACATTTACCATTTTATGGTGAATAAACACATTCAAAACAAGCTTTAAAAGCAATATCAATTAGTCTCTAATCACTATCATTAACCTCTGGCGGTGGAGGATCCGTTAACACCTGATAACCCCCAGTTTTCTCAAAAAAGTCTTCATAGCTCTCCCTTGTTGGAGTATTATTAGTTTCTGGAAGGATGAAACCCGCAAGAGAACATAGTATAGCCAATCCCCCCATTATAATAAAGGGAAGGTTTGGATTTGCTTTTTGCAGTACCGTAGTCAGGAATGGAGAGGCACATGCGCCAATTCTTTCCCAAGCAATACTCAAAGACATTCCTTGAGAACGGAGTACCGTCGGGAACAATTCAAACGTCCACAGATAAACACCATTAAAGGCTAGATCAATCAAAAACTTTGCACCCATTGCTAGACTGATATTCAGAGTGTACCTGTACGAAACATGAAACGGTACTAAAGCTATCGAACCAATCAAAAGTCCTGACATAAATATACTTATTAATGTCGTTTTTCGACGTCCGAATCGCTTACATGCGTATAAAGCGACAAAATTCGCTGGTAAATCAGCTAATGTTGATAAACCGAAAGCTTGATACATGTCCCCGCCCAGATTGGACGATTCCAATGCAATGGCGTAATAAACAAACGCCACTGTGGTCCAAATGAAACAGACAACTGATGTGAGTGCAAACACCTTCCGATGTCTGAACAAATCGAGATAAGTGTACGTTTTTGTGCTGCCTATATCCACTGTTTTCAACATTAACTTGCGATGCTGTTTACGATTATATTGGCCGACCTGTTGTAACACTATAATGGCTTCTTGCTTTCGTTTATTGGCTAACAGAAATCGCGGAGATTCGGGTATGAAGAAGAAAAGTACAAAAGGTATAATAGAAGGGAAAGTGGTAAAAAATTGGAGATGTCGCCATTTCCTCATGTAGAAAGCGACAAGATCGAGTAACATTTGAGATATACAGAAAGTTAATTGAAACATATTTGCCGACATTGTGCGATAGCTCGGTGCGACGAATTCCGATAGCGTAACAAATCCGATTGCATAAGTCGACATTTGTGCGGCACCGAGTATTCCTCGTAAAACCGTTAATTGCCATATATACGAAACGAAACTGCAGAGAAGCGAAGAAATGACAGTTAGACCCAATGTCATAATCAAAACGCGTTTTCGGCCAATCATATCGGCCGCAATTCCCGATAGAATACATCCAGCAAAACCACCGAGATAAAACACGCCACTCGTAAACGCTGCAACAGCCGTTTTGTCGCACACCAACTCAAACTCGGTGACAAACGAATATTTCTTATCGGTCGTGTAAACCCAATCAGAACGCGGCAAATCACACCGACTCGTAAAATCCGTATCGTCACTCGAAAATATTTTCCCAGTATTATTAAAACAAAACACACTCGTTGCGTTCTGTGCACACGTCCAAGGCGGATCACTTCCGATAAAATAATTCATCACTGCGTGATATCCTATTACAAGAATTAATCCTGAAAATAAAATTTGAAATGAGATCTGAAAGCGGCCACATGGTCCTGTTATTTCCAATGCTTCATCAATATCCATTTCAATTAACTTGTTTTTTCCGACCAATACGTCTTCTCCGTCCATGCCACTTTCATCGTCGCTAGAAACCTTCCTCATCATTTTTTATTATTATTTTTATACGTTCATTACTTTTCTAAAACCTGCTCTTGCTTCCCTATCATAAGTAGTATTTAATATTATTACAACGCTTATAATAAAAATGAACAGCGAACGATTAAATTCAATTATTGTACTAATGTTGTTGTTACGTTTAAATGTACACGTTGCAGAAATATTTTTTACTTTAAACCTTACCGTAAAAACATCTTAATAATCTTTCCTATATATTATATATATAAATTTTTTTATCTACAACATCACCTTTTTTGTTTTTGCATCTCACTTGAAAATAATGCATAATTAAAATAAAGTCTAGAACATACAATAATAACAAAAGAAAGATGTTGCATAAATTAGAAAAAGATTTATGAGGCCGCATTATAAACATTCTTTTTATTAAGGGCTTGTTTACATTTAGTCGTAAAAATACATTTTTGTCATCTTGATTTAGAATTTAACTTTTTTTGTATAAAATAAAGCTGGTTACAGCCGAGAAATTTTGAAGGCATTGAATCACTGTATTCCAACCATAAATATTTTATAATAAACAATGTTTGATAGATAAATATATAAACACCCAGCCTTCATTTTGTTTAACATTTTTCCCTGTCTTAAATCATGATGGGCAGATTTCGCAAGAGTCTCGACAGTTCTCTAACGTGTTAATATCATGTTAAAATCGTGAGTGTATACAAACGATTTTTGCTTTTATTTACAAGCAATTATTGTTCAGGTTAATGAGCCATGTATTGCAATTGCAAATAGTCAGCCCTGATCTTTTCAAAGGTTTGGCGAAAATGCTAAGTACCAGAAAAAATATGAAAAAGTGATTTCCACACTTGAGACAAACCTCTAAACATCTTGTGTCTAAAAAATGTTTGTCAATGAGTGTGCTATTCAGGGAGTACTGGGTGATAGAAGGGTCTCAAATATATTCAAACGGGGAAGTTTCCTTAGCAAAAGATAATTTTTCTCCATGCCTTAACCTGACGAACTAGTCACATTTTGATTAAAAAATTGGCTCTGAAAATGCAATGGAAGCGAGATAATTCAGAAAGAACGGCATTAGACTGCTCATAATGGCAATCTTTTGAAAAATCGAGAAATTATCGGGATTTTTTCTGATTGGGTCCGTGCGGTTCTGCTTTGAACTAAAAGGTAGAAAAAATACTATTAGAAATATCCTCTGTGCTTAGTTCAAATGTTAAGAGAATGGTGACTAAAAAAAGAAGACTTAATTTATGTTTGTTATTATGTTAGATAAAGAAATGAACGGAATACTTTTAATCGTCAATAATTAAGTAAATCAGTTTACCCTTGGCGACGTAATGATCTGTGATATACAAAGAAAGAAGAGGGAAACCTTAACATCTGGGTTCTATCGTAGTGCTTCACATTTAGGTATCAGTGCTGCTAAAACTGTACAAGTCAACCGGGTCGACCCATGCCATGTAATGGAAATTAGGTAGTTAGTTGGTAACTGACAAAACTATAGTTGGGACTTAAGTCATGGCATCGATAGTGGCTTTGCAAGAATGTTCTATCATAAGTACATACCTAACCCAACCTAACTTCAACACGACATTGCTAAGAAGGCTGTTTTAACTAATTCAAAGTATGGAGATATAATGAGTTACATACATGAGTTGAATGTAGACGAATCTCGTGCAATGTACATATACTTTTAACACTGGATATGGCTGTAGACAAAGTATTGAAAGTTTCGAAACACATAAAAGTGTCTGGCACCTTGGATTGATAGCTATCAGTAAGTTACTATCGCTTTCAAGAATTATGCATACAACTCTTGAAAGAGATTTCAAAGGATTTCGACCAAACAGATTAGGTCGTATTGGAGAACTGTCTAAACTTGTATTGGAGCATTGGAATGCAATTGAGAAGTTCTTTAATGATGTAGATCTACATGCACTGATGTTCTTCTAGTTAGTGTGCTTCGCAAGGGCAGCAATCTGCTAGAAGAAACCACATCAACATATGTAGGAGCAATTGCAAGATGGGATGGCCCTTTAGGGGAAAATAATGTTGGCGTCATTGTTGATTCTTCGATTTTACAACAATTATTCGACATTGTATCTACCCTATGATTTACAAAGAGACTGTAGTGATTCGCCAATTGGCGAATGCAAACAATCTTTTTTTTCTTTGTCACCGTTTTCTTAACATTTGAGGAATGAAGGTATTTTTTTATTTATGTTTTCTATTTATAGTATAAATGATTTTCAAACATCGGACTACTGTATAAAAAAAGACAAAATAAAATAAATTACAATATACATTTAGAAAACAGACTCAAATCAGGATTATTTTGTATATACTTTAAATCAAACTGACGCACAAAAAAGATTGTTGTTAACAACATTTAATAATAACATTCTGTATTATAACACAACAATAGGAGATTAAGCTTTACTAATTACCACGGACAAACAATGGAAAAAACGTCGAATTTAGTTTGCTAATTTATCGGTAAAAAATAAGCGAATATCCGCTATTTGATATTGACTCCAAGATCATCGTATCCGGTACTGTATCCGATGCAGATATAATTGTTTAAGTGATTGGAGGAGATGAAAATAAGTGAAGATGACGATTCCGAAAACAAAGAACCAACCAAAACAATGACCAAGCCGGATTTCAAAGAAGCCATGAATGCGATTTCTGTCTTCGAGGAAAGCCCTTAGCGACGCGGGTCCTGTACTTGACAACCTGTCCAACAAGAAACAATCTAAAATTGAACACTTTTTATAGGGGTATGAAATTAAAGCAAAAAATATACATGTACCCCAAATTCACATATAAACTATTGCTTATAACTGGAGATTAAGGGAAATGTTAAAGTTGGGATATTTTGCGCCTATTTCCCATGACATGTACTTACGATGCGGGTCCTGTACTTGACAACCTGTCCAACAAGAAAAAATCTACACTTTTTTTCTACTTTTCTATTATAAGTACAAATGAGTGACGAAGCTTAATCTCCTATTGTCGTGTTAGAAATAGAAAATGAAAACACGCTCTTAATAAGATTACAGTAACTAATTTCTATTGTAAAATGAATTAAGTATTATTTTGATGCACAGCGTTGCCGTGGAATTAATTTGAACTTTGTTGAATCTTTTTCAGGAGCACGATGGAAAGAAACAGGCTTTTATTTAGCGAGCACTATTAAAATTTGTACATTTTGTACAATTCTTCATGCAAGTTTGTCGTAATTATGTTTCAACGCATTTAGAATTTAAATTCTTTCAGTTAATTATAGATGTTTATAAAAATCGTACAATGTGAATGCACCCATTAATTTGCCCCACCTACAGGTGGGCAGATCTTTGAGTTTTTAAGAGAGTATATTATGTAAATTCAATATGGCGTCGCTAATTGCGCCTTTATCACTTTTAATGATTACACGTGAAGTGATAAAAGACAAAAGCGTGTATTGGAAACGAGACTAAGAAGGACATACGTCATTTCAGGAAAGGTTTTTGGGTTTGGTAATGTAATTGTATAAGTATAAAAGAGACAACGAAATGTTGTACTATTACCTTGCTTAATGACCTATTTTTCGAAAGAAATATAACCCGTGTGTCAAAGGCTTTATTTTTTTACTTAACTAAGTTTCGAAATTTATTGGCTGTATTACTTAAATGCATGAGTTCACATTCTTCCTAACCGACTTATACGAAGAAATAGAAGCAAAAAAGAAATACTATCATTTCTTAAATATATGTAACAAATTTAGCTTCGATGTATGGCATACATAAATATTGGCATCATATTTTGATGTCGAAACGTTCCTAGCTTTAATAATGTCAAAATAAAAATTTGGGAAGTCTGAACATGCGTGAACTAAATGTACTCATCCATGACATGTAACCTGTCAAACTAAATTGGAAATGTTGCATAAATCAATACATTAGGGCTACATTAGATTAGGGTCTAGCACAAGTGATATTGATTGACATACTAAAAGTTTCATAAGATTTATTTGACACTTTACAGGTGTATGTACCCCAAAACCACCACAGCCCTGCAAAATAGGATAAATTGTCATAAGTGGAGTTTCATTACCATTGTGGAACACTTCCAGCAACCAGGCTTGGGTTTGTTTAGCGTTGCCTTAATCAGAAATTATAGGGGCATGAAATTAAAGCAAAAAATAAACATGTACCCCAAATTCACATATAAACTATTGCTTATAACTGGAGATTAATGGAAATGTTGAAGTTAAGATATTTTGCGCCTATTTCCCATGACATGTACTTACAATGCGATTGTAGAATCATGCGCTTTGGTGCTTTTAACGTCTCGTTATTCGAGATGTGCGGGTTTTCTTTTTCCAAATTTTACAAGGAATATTAACACAATCGGCATGTACAACCGTTTTATTCTTTTGGACCAACGTGTTGCATAGAAAAGTCAAAAAATAATTGTGAAAGTGTTTTTGATATCGAATGAAAGTAATTGATAGCATTTAGTGCTATTTAATGCTGTTGTATGATTATAAAGCCTTATAGACAGGTCGTTTTTCCAAACCATCTAGCACTCAACCTAACCGAAAATCTTTCTTTTGGGAACTCTTACACATGTTAAGGGGCTTCCAAAGCAACCAGCTACATTTTTGAACAGGACTCAAAATGGCGGATTTTAGCCAAAATGGCGGA
>JAUKPT010002364.1:0-13390 GCA_032273505.1 Nanomia bijuga | reverse complement strand
TGTCGATGACTTTATTTCATGTCATGGCAGTAAGCACGTTATTTTCTAGAAAGAAAAATAATAATAAAAAAAACAAACATGTCTTCGTTTTTTGATACTTCGACTTTAATGTCGTTGTCTTTCCTTAGTTCGTTGATCTCAACACGTTGAGACTGGCATAGCTCCTTTAGCTTTTTAATTTCGCACCTGAGGCTACTAATCGTGTCGGAATCTGTTGTTGGAATTGTTTTGTCCACCATTGTGATTTGTGATAGTGTCAGCTTGTAATTAACTTATAGATGACTAATAAAGTATTCTGTTGTTTCTCTTTCTGTTTGGATTTGTTTTGATTGTGACTTTGATATGAAATAAATTGTAAATTTTAATATTTGATATTCCGCTACGTCACGCTATCCGTATTTACTCCGCCATCTTTTTAGAGAAGGGGCGGAATCCGCCCGCCCCTCAGTAATAAAGCACTCAAAAAAGCCTAGTACGTTTAGGTTTAAGGGCCCTAGAAAAACATTCCAAAATGGCTTCCGAAAAAAAGAGCAAATCTTCAGTAACGAAACTTTGAATGAATTATCCGAGTAAAACTGGTTAGGGGTTGAACTTTTCTTTACTAACGTATACATGCAACCCTAACAAACAGCTTAAAAGTCCCTAAAACATGGCTTACCATAAGTATTGGATTGTCAAAGACTCCTAATAACTCCGTGCGTGTAGAAGCTATCTGCGAGCAAAAAGAGGCATATAGCTTGCGTTCTTCTATTTTGTAAAAATGAAGATCTATTAAAATATTTTAAACAAAGCTTCTATTTAAAAAAAAGGGGGAAAGCAAAGAATATTTCTTCCTTAAGCGCGAATTTTAATTTCAAATTACAGGTTTCGCGGCAAATCTGAATTCGATATTTTGGGAAGCCGCCATGTTTTCTTTAAGTTTAGAATATCAAAGTCGAGCCGAAATCAATAGCGAAACAATAGAATTCCTACGTCACATCACACATACATTAGCGAGTTTTATAACCATCTGTAACACATCCCTGTTTAACATGGGACCATTACTTGGAAAAAGGCGCTATTTTGACCTAAATTAGGCCCATTTACCCACATTTTGAGAGAACGAGAATTTTCCCGAAAAAGTGACCTATTTACGAAATGTTCCCCTAATAACCTCTAATTCCATCCAAAAAGCTAAGAAATCCTTAGAGCTGTTACCAGCAATATTGAAAAAGTGTTTTTTTTTTGGCCTAATTTAGGCTCATTTTCTCAAATTATGAGAGAACCAGAATTTTCCCGAAAAAGTGACCTATTTACGAAATGTTCCCCAATTACCACCAACTTCATGCAAAAAGCTGAAAAAATCCTTTAGAGCTGTTTTACAGCAATATTGAAAAAGTGTTATTTCGGCCTAATTTCGGCCCATTTTCTAAAATTTTATGAGGATTAGAATTTCCCCGAAAGTGACAATTTACGAAATGTTCCTCTATTAACTTCTTATTTCATGCAATAAGCTAAGGAATCTATTGAATTGTTTTCCAGCAATATTGAAAAAGTGTTATTTTGGCCTAATTTAGGACCATTTTTCCAAATTTTGGGAGAACCAGAATTTTGCCGAAAAACTGACCGATATACGAAATGTTCCCCTCATTACCCTCTAATTTCATGCAGAAAAGTTAAGGAATTCTTGGAGCCATTATCCGGCATTATCCTAAATTGGGCCCATTTTTTAAAATTTTGTGAGAACCAGAATTTCTTTTAAAAATCTGGCTCTGTCATTTTTTTCCTATCGCCCGTTTCTAACTTCATGCCATAATTCAGAAAAATACTAGAACCATTTTCAAGAAAAACGCTTAATTAAGAAATAATTAAGAATTAAGAAGAAGAAGAAGTACGAGGCAATCTTATCGGACCCGTTCTGACTGACCCGACGGTCCAAAACATTATCTTATTTTGAAACAGACTATAAACCAGATGGAACCTGATTCAAAGCTTCAAACCTGTCCCAAGGTACTAACCTAGCCAGACGTTTCCTCACCCCTCTTTCCTAAAATCCCAGGGGAATGAATTAAGTTGGATTGAATACAAGCAATGATACAAAGTTTATTCTATAAATTCCAATAAATATATTTTTCAAATGGAAATAAAACATATTACGTAACAATGTAAAATATCAACTTAAAACAGACGAACCTAAAATATCATCATCTGGCTGAACAACTTCAAATATTGGGAAGTCGATAAGAATGTACGGAAGATGAGGCGTCCGATTTGTAAGAAAAAGAACGAAGGTTGGTTGAAGTCTAAATACAACTCTGTAAATCAACTCTGAAACTCGGAGTGAAATATACACACATTGGGAAAAGGCGTTAAACATATCGCGACCAAAAATGGGGCTTTCAGAAAATCTCTTCAAAGGAAGCAAAAGTTACCGTATTAGCGTTAAAAACCAAAGAAAACATCGTTAAGAAATTGCTTCAGCCAAGTTCAGAATGTTTCAAATATTTTTCAGATACAGAAAAACGAAATCAATTAAATTTGAGTTTCAAAAATATCATTCAATAATAAAAGCCACTTACACAACAAATATATACATCTCCTTCATTTGTACGAAAAGCTTTCCTTGGCTTACCGCTCACACTAAATCGATACAATCATAGGTATAAAGAATTGAATTAAATTTCCTTTTTATGCGTCTTACATTCTGTTAGTTTTATTTTTCTTCTTTTCTCCAAATCCTTTTTACTGGAGTGATATTTGCTAATGCTACTTCTATCTTTTTACGTACTCCAAAAACATAAGTTCCAATGAAGGTCATCAGAACACAAAAAAAGTGTACAAGGATCAACTGTCGTAGTAATCCTCTAAACAAAAAACTGTTGCATACAATAATTCTCAGAAAAATAACTAATGCCATTTTAAAGCTATTAAAATGCAATGTAAAAATACCTGCAAATCCTATCCAGCGCCCAGTGAATTTTAAATCCGAACTTGTTTGGTAAAAAACAAACTTAGTACGAGATTTTTTCACTCTAAGCCAATCTTTTAATCAAGTCCAGATACAAACCAAATATTGTCAAATAAAGACTATCTAAACCCAGCACCATCAGAGACAAAAAAGACAAAACATCATCAACCAGTAAAGCACACTAAAAATATTAATATGCACTCGGTAAGGAAAAGAAACATTAGAAAATACATTGCAACTATTTCCAGACATAACTGCAGCAGGAGGCAGTTACGAAGCGCTGAAAGAAGGGGGAAGAACACCGGGCCAAATCCCCAATGAATCCTAACAGTAAATATGATAAAATATTTAACAACATCGGTTTCCAGTGGGCCAAGACCCCTGAATGTTACAACACAGGCAGCAGGATGATGTATTCGTAAAAAAAGGTTTCCAGTTCCACGTACACTAGACGAAACAATACGATAATCTAATAAATGTTTAATGAAAGTAAAATATAACTCTTAAAAATATAAATAAATATTCCATAAATGCAGATCTTAAAGACAACCCACAATGTAATCGGAAGCTATAATTGCATTCCGAAGTTCTTTTATGTATCAATTGATCAATTGTTCATCGCGGAAGCTAAATTTTGTCAACGCATGTTATCGTAAGCATAAAAATAATTGTGCTGCGTTTCTCCGTCGGAGTACCATCTTCCGAAATGATTTATTGATCACCTTAATACGTACGCGCAGTGTTCGAACAACACCGAATAAAAAAAGCCGCAAAAGCGAATTGAAATGATGTCCACTTGCCATTTGTTAGTACCAATATGAAAATCACCAAAAATATCTGTTTAGTTGGTCGGTCGGACACAGGTATCATGTAAATACCCATTTCAAAATTGTAAAAATGTTTCTTTAGTCCTTCATTTATCAAATACTGTTTAAATCTCATATCTACATGAAACAGCATGAGATCTCAGAGGTAGCATATTCACATCCTATAAAAAACATACGATTCTAAACCTTAAGGACGGTATGAAACCCTTCGATCACTTCATGAAGTTAGTTGAACAGGAACGATTTGAAATTACCATTCGACTTTATTATCTGAAGATATAATGAAAAGCGAGCGACGATCAAACGAACTTCGAGAGTGACACGGCGTCGCGTAACATGTGATCACGTAATGCCCACAATGCATCACTCGCTGTGTCGTAACCATGTTTACCTTTGTCGCCGACCCAATCTGTCGGAAGTTGACCGGTCGGGACTTTTGGACGGGGAGTGTCGGACATTTCGGTCCAACTACTTAGATTCGATTTGTTATCCCGTAAGCCTTCGATGTATCTGTTAAGAAAAAAGAATACCATTACTGTCATGCATTATTCCCCGGCTGTAAATTTGATTCCCTGAGCTAGAAAGTTTATAGTTGAACCCTTGCGTAGGTGAGGAAAAAAAATCAAAAATTCGCAAAACGTGATCCACGTGAATTTCTAATTTTTCCATCCCACCTAAAAGTTCGATAGAAAGACTGCATTGGTAGTTTTATTACATACAATTTACACCTATAGCTTTAAACATAATACCATTTCCATCACTAGGTTTAACCTACCTATGATGCAATCAATAGAGGTTTTCAGGATAAATCAACTTAATCGCTCACGATACGGCCAAGACCAGAAATAGTCGAAGATTAAAGATTCCATACAAATGTATAGTAAATAAGTCATAATGCTTGAGCACAATAAGTCACGCACTGATATGAAAAACGGTAATCTTATAATATATGAATTATTTAAAAACTTCTGTACTAAGGAACACGCTACATGTGAAAGGAAAGTAGAGATTAAATCTATATTCACTTAGATTCATTGTATATTTTAAGTATACTCACGAGTAACAAATTTGTGAAACAAGATGCAACGTTAGTGTACCATGATTGGAATGGTAAAACGGGGTAAAACATCAATAAATAGCCACATTATCTAATTAATAGAATTAAATTGAATCTAATGCCAGTCAAAATCTTCTTTTAACCCTCCAGTGTTGTAACGTATGTCCGACTGTCTCAGACGGTCAAAAAAGTTTTCGGGCAATTAAAATCTTTCTAAACCATGACTTTGGTTGTCCAACTCACACAGGCGAATAAAAAGTACCTTTGACCTAAATAAATACTTTATTAACTGGGAAACCCAGTTTCTAATTTCGGCTGATTTTTTCTTTTTTGCGTAGATGACTTCGCGACAATCTCGTGCGTATGAGGCTTTCGAACTAAATTTGAAAAATTCTCTCGAGATTAGGATCCTAAAATTTTCCCAAAATCCATTGCGCGTTGCGTAGGTGACTTCGCGACAGTCACGTGCGTATGAGGCTTTCGTACTAAATTTGAAAAATTCTCTCGAGGTTAGGATCCTAAAATTTTCCCAAATTCCATTGCGCGTGTTAACATGTGGTTCACTTTGATTTGAAACCTGAAGCAGACGTCTAAGGGAATTTCGTGTTTGAAGAAAAGAAGACAAAAGGTAGATATAATCATTATTTATACATTTAATCATCTCAATCTACTTAATTTGATTTTAGCAAATATCTTTGTACTTGCCATCGCTGTTTGTTGGAAGTATTATTCACATTTTGCACATTTAGCACATTTAGCTACCTATGTATTCTTACAAAATTATTTCGTGTGTGAGTGCATCTTTCAGTCAGAGCAGTGATAGATTTCAACCAACTGGCTCCCAATGCACATGTATAACTTTATATGGTATTTGTTTCTCGGTATTTAAAAGTGTTTCAACATGGAACAAAAAAGATTTGGATTATGTCATTGAAAACGGTGATCGTTTGTATAAGCTTCAAAATACTTCAGATTTTCTTTCCTGTCCTGATTTGCCAAGGTCATTAAAAATTTGTGATGTGATGGTAACGGTAAATTTTGACATCAATTTATTCGATTTTCTTTCTGATAGTAACAGTAAATTACTACTAATAAGAAATTTGCACAGTACTTTAGTGTTTTCAGGTATACTGTTTTTAATAAATGGCTTTTCTTTTTCAATAATATCAGTCCAAAACTTTTACTATATTGTTGACTCTCACAGTAGAAATACATTAGGCCAGCCATCACCATTTGGTGTTGCTGTAGTTTTGAAGTTTGAAAATATTGTTGAAGTAATAAATTAAATATTCGACATTTATCATCATACTGATTCTACACAGTATGAAATACAATTCCTGCATATACCAACTGTTTCCATCTCAAACGATATCAAGAAAATTGTTCTAAGAAATTACAAATTGGAATATCGGCCTGGAAGTACAAAAAGATCACATTCTGAAAATAAATTTTGTGATGATAAAGTTGACAAAAACTCTGAAAATGAAGTTTGTAATAAAAAGGTTAAAAACTATGAAAAGAAACTTAGTATTGAAAAAGTTAAACTTGCTTCCAGTTCCTCTAGTCAATGTGACTTATCTACTGATAGGCCTTTCTCAGATAGGATCAATGCTTTTCGTGAAAAAATAACAGAAGGCCCATTTTACATCTATGTCATCTGTAATCGGTGTTTGTATCGAAAATCTGTAAAAAAAATATCAATCCTGTAATTACGATAAAACTATATTAAAGTTAAACCAAAATACAGTCAGTTTTGATGGTATTAAATACATTTGTCTTACTTGTGATAAAAAAGTAAAAGCAAATAAAGTTCCATGTCAAGCAGTTTACAATAAGTTAAACGTGCTACAAATACCTGAAGAATTAGGTTATCTGAATAAACTAGAAGTAGCTTTGATTTGCAAGCGTTTGCTTTTTAAAAAAATCACTATAATGCCAAAAGGTCAAATGCCAAAATTAAAAGGTGCAATATGTAATATTCCAGTGTCAGCCAATGAAACAACTGCCACTTTACCTAGAAATTTAAATTCTTCTGGTATTGTGCTTGTTAAGTTGAAAAAAAAATTAGAGTTTCATGGTCATGTTTACTTTCAACCAGTTTCACCTGAAAAATTACTCAATGCGTTATTGTATCTCAAAATTCATAATGACTTCTATAAAGATATTAACATTGATATAACTGATTTGCCACCAGAGCTTCTTGATTTAAATGACAATGAAGAAATAAATATTGAAATAGAAACTGAATCTGATGCTGAAACTGAAGATAGTAATCCTTTAGATATATTTCGTCAAGGTGTATCTGAAAGTTGTGTAATGCCTCATTTGTCAGCTGATGAGTACATTGAAGTTGCCCCTGGTGAAGGTAAAAAACCAGAAAATATAACATCAGATAAGAATTGCGAAGAACTTGCCTTCCCACACCTCTTACCTAATGGACAATTTGGATACCAAGTTACTAGAGATGTGAAATTATCACCTGTTAAATATTTTAATCAGCGGCTTCTCAACTATAAACAAACATTTTCATCATGTGTTGACTACATTCTTTTCGCACAATTTGTGTTACAGCAGCTTAAGCTTCAAAGTCAAATTAACATAGCAATGAAAAAGTTTTCTGGTAACTTAACAGCTGGCATGTTGAGCAAGAACTTTAAGCAAACTGTGCAGTCACTTATTTCATCAGATCAATGCTTCAGGTTTATGAGTTGTATCAAGGGTACACCAGCATACTGGAAAAAATTTCATGATGAAGTGCTTGCTATGATAAGACAATTAGGTTGCCCATCTTTTTTTCTTACTCTTTCTTGTGCTGACCTCCAGTGGAATGAACTCATGTCCATTATTGGGAAAATAAATGGCAATGAATTTAGCGAAAAAGATATAGAAAATTTGACTTATTTTCAACGGTGTGACCTTTTAAATAAAAATCCTGTTTTTATATCTAGAAATTTTCAATACAGAGTGGAAGCATTTTTTTTAGAACTCTTGATAAAAGGTAAAGTACTTGGTGGTATGACTTATTATTCCATACGTCTAGAATTTCAGTTGCGTGGTTCACCGCATATTCATTCATTCATTTGGATATTGAACCCTCCTCAGTTAAAACCCGACACTTTTGAAACATATAAAGCATTTGTTGATTTTACTGTGCATGCTACTTTGCCAGATGAGAAAGATCAGGTTCTTTATGACCTAGTGAAGAAGTATCAAACACACAAACACTCAAAATCGTGTCGAAAATACAAAAACAAACCTTGTCGTTATTATTTTGGTCGTTTTTTTACAAAAGAAACCATAATTGCCAAACCTTTGCCTAACAATTTAAGTAATGACGAACGCTCTTGTAATATTTCAACTCGAAATGTTATACTTTCAAAAGTGAAATCTTACATAGATGAATTTTTAGATCCAAGTAAGACTACTTATGAAGGTAACAAAACAATTAATGCTATATTACTTCAATTAGACATCTCTGAAGAGGATTATTATAATGCTCTTTCTATTTCAAGTGGCAATGACTACGAGTTACATTTAAAAAGAGCACCAGATTCATGTTTTATTAATAATTATAATCCAACATTGTTACTTGCATGGCAGGCTAATATGGATATCCAACAAGTACTAAATTATTATAAAGCTGTTTCATACACGTGTGCTTATTTTTCCAAATCTGAGAGTGAATCCTCACAGGCTTTAATTCAAGCTGCGAAAGAAATAAAAACCATGAAAACAAGTGTAAGGGAGTCTATGTACAAAATTGCTTCTGCATTCACTACAACTCGGCAAATCTCCTTGCAAGAAGCGGTCACATTTTGTCTTCCAGAGCTCTGGCAACGTAAATGCTTCCCTAAAACAATCTTTGTTAATACAAATTTTCCATCAAAACGGATCAGAATGTGTAAGTCAGAGGAAGAAATTGAACAACTAGATCCTGACAGTACAGATATTTTTAAGCGAAATATGATTGAACGTTATATTGATAGACCAAATAAAACGTTCTGTAAAGGTAAATATGCCATTGTCGATGAATTGTGTTTGGCTATGTTTATAGCTTATTATTACCTTGACTTTCACTCAGACTATGTAAATGATTTGCAGCCTGTTCTACTTGATTACGATTTTGTTGACGCAGACTCAAATGCTCCAATTAAACTTCCAGCAACTTTGCCCCTAATGTCTTCTAAAGAAAAATTAAAATGCAGGAAGGTGCGTCAGGTTTTACGGTACCGCCATTCTCCTAACATTGATCTCTACCCGGAAGATTATGCTCATCATATGTTATTTTTATTTTACCCTTTCCGCAATGAAAATGAATTATTGTTAAACAATAGTTACTGTCATAAGCTTGCTGACCCCTTTGTTCTTGAAATTGTAAATGACAATAGAAAAAATTTTGAGCCACACGCAGATGAAATACCAGCTCTATTAATGATAACGCTACTAATGATACCACCAATATGCAAACAGTCGAGGATGCATACCAAGAGCCAGCTTTATTTGATTCACCAACTTGTCGTAATTTCAGTATTCCATCTAATTTAGTTACTAATGATACTTTTAAGAGATATGGCACGTTCCCTGAACTCTCAGCAGCGTCAAGTCTTTGATATTATATACTCATGGGCAAAATTAACAATCAAGTATAGAAATTGCTTGCTTAAACGTAAAATAGAACCAGTTAGATTATTTGTATCAGGTGGCGCAGGTGTGGGTAAATCTTATTTGATGAAAACAATTTATGAAGCTTTAACTAAATTGTTTAATTTTCATTGTAGCTCCCCTGAGAAACTAAAAGTACTAAAAATTGCCCCAACAGGTGTTGCAGCGATTAACATTGATGGTACTACAATCAACACTGCCTTGGGTATTCCTTTAATTCAATCAGTAAATGTAAACAAATTAAGTGACAATTTAAAATCTACTCTTCGAAATAATTACTCTGAATTAAGCGCAGTTATACTCGATGAAATATCAATGGTTTCAAATGCCAGGTTATATCATATATACTTTCGTTTGTGTGAGATATTTAATGTTTCTTTGGATATCCCATTCGCTGGCTTAACTGTTCTTATTGTTGGTGATTTCTACCAATTACCCCCTGTGAGAGGGAATAAAGTATTCAAATCTTTTAAAGATAGTTTTCTTAACATGTGCCACCCATGGCATCATTTTAATTTCTTTGAGTTGACTGAAGTAATGCGACAACAGGGTGACAATGAATTCATTGAACTTTTAAATAATATTCGAGTGGGAAATACTAGTGCAAGTGACCTTGCCTTGCTAGAGTTACGAAAAGTTGAAACACATATGCTCCCCCAGATAATTCAATTTATCTTTTTGCAGAAAACAGTGAAAAGGACAGATTAAATCTGCAAAAATTAAATTCTCTGAAAGAAACATTATGAACTGTTAAATCTGTTGACAAGTTACCTTCTGAGATGAGTCAGATAAAAATAGACCAGATACTTGAATACTCTGAAAGTCGAACAGCAGGATTGCCTAGTGTCCTAAGTTTTAAAAAAAATGCTTGTGTAATGCTGACAAATAATATTGATATTAGCGACCGGCTGATTAATGGTCAAATAGGTACAGTCTATGGTATGAAGTACGATTCTCACTTTCAAGTGCAGGTTATTTATGTAAAGTTTAATGACGAGAAAGCAGGTTTATTAAAAATGCGATCTGACCCTTATGCTTTTCAAAATAATGTTGTACCAATACAAAGAGTAGAATTACATATTTCTGTCTCACCATCTGGTTTGGGTCCATCATTTACACGTACCCAATTTCCTTTAATGCTAGCATATGCATGTACTGTACATAAAGTGCAGGGTCTAACACTTGATAACGTTGTGGTATCATTTGATTTGAATAGGCAACGGAAATTCAGTTACGGTCAAATTTATGTTGCTTTAAGCAGATCAAAGACATTGTCAAATCTGTTTACCATTGGTACTGCAACAAAAACAGCAATTAATGCAGATCCAGAAGTCTGCTCTGAATATGAACGACTTAGGTCACAATGCACTATTCCAGACAATGTACCAAAAGCTTCTATAAGATTTTCCATCGCATTGCTTAATATCAGATTTTTACACAAGCACAGCCCTGACTTAGCTCGTGATGTTCGACTAATGAATTCTGATGTGATTTGTATGACCGAAACACAATTACTTGATAGTAATTTTCATGAAACTATACAGCATCATTTTTCTGATCACCAATTACTATTGCACAATAATAATAATGACAAATTCAAAAGTCTAGCAGTACTTAAAAAAAATAATTTAGACTGTAACATTCAACGTTTTGAAGCATTGTTATATTCAGAGTTTTTACTTAATTCAATTGAATTAATTACAATCTTACTTTTATATAGAAGTAATAATAACAATTGTAATATTTTTATAGAGTATGTCACACAGTTAATACAAACACTCAAACCAGATTTGGTAATTGGCGATTTCAATTTGAATGCACTGAAACACCCAGTTCCTCCTATTGTTTCTATTTTCTCACAGTTAGGGTATAATTTAGAAATTCATACCCCAACACATACTATGGGTGGTTTGTTAGATCACGTTTATACCTCACAAGTTTTTCGACTTAACTATAGATATCTTGTTGACTCCATTTCTGTATACTACTCTGATCATGATGCTATTTCTATTATAATTGAATAGATTGAATCACTTAACATTTTACATTTATTCATTGTTTTTCTCTTTAGCAAGAAAATACATCCATATGTGGTTACTTAAACCATGTGTCGCCAGTAAAAATATCACGCAATAAAAAAAAGTACTTTAATTTCACTATTCAGAGCAAAGAAGCGGAAGAGAGAGGAATTAGCTTTTCACCAGAAAAGCATAGGTTATTTTCAACCTTTTCAAGTGACGGTGAACCATCTGAAGTTTAAAAAAGATGGTGATGACATTATTGTTAGTGATTTCTCCTCTGTAAAAAAAACTGATTTAGCTTTTGGAAAAAAAGAAATCCCGAAACAGTTTAGTACAGTTGCGGATGTGTATAATGAGAAAGCTTTGTATGACATTGTCAATGTGTCGGGTTTCGTATTCAATCTAGAAGAAGAATCGAGTGTTACCAAAGATGGAAAACAGATTCGCATACGTAAAGGCAAATTCAAAGATCATAGTGACACTATTCAAATTGTATTGTTTGAAAGCTTTATTGACAAGATTTTGAATGAGAACTGTTATGACTTATCTGACCTTCGTGTTCAAAAGTTTGATGATATTCGAGTTTTAAAATCGACGAAGACATCTAAAGCGATTAAAAATTCTGAATTGAAAATTGAAGCATCGAAAGAAGAACTCTTGTTCACCGAACGCACTGTGATCATGGCTAAAAATGTATCTATCAATATGCAGTCTTTTGAAGTAATTTTATCGTGCCCTCATTGTAAAGCAGATGTAACCATTACTAACAACCTGGCATGGTGTGAATGTGAGAACGTATCCACTGAAGAAGCGTGTTCCAAGTCTGCGAACCTGAAATTAACTGTTCAAGATGAGAATGCTGTGAAAACAAATATAACTGTACCACATGCTATTGTACAACAATGTGTTGGTGTGTCGATTATGGAAAAGAATGATGTTGTAAAGAAGCTGTTAAATAAGTCCTTTGTCTTTACAAATGACACTCATTGTTTGTGTGTAGCAATGGAAGCCAAATAACAAACGTAACAAACTTTTTAACTATATATAAGTATTTTTTGTTGTATATTTATGATACAGACCTCCCAGCCGGCATGTTACGTCCCTGCAACGTCCCTGTACGTGACATTTGTGTGAAAAACCGTACGTCCCGTTTGTACAGAAAATCAACGTGTAATCAACGTTGATTTTTAGTAACCTTTTGGACGTACACTATGTACATCAAATAGCTGTACAATCGACATATATTTAATGTAACATAATGTACGTCCTAACTGTACCTTTAATCGACGTTTTTTTCACGTCCTAAAATAGACAGTACATATACGTCCCAAATTATACGTTTCATGTACGTTGATATAACTACCCTTAATGTACGTACAAAAAGTACTTTATATCAACGTCTATTCAACGTAACAAAATGGATGTTGTCTGTACGTCCCAAATCATACGTTTCGTGTACGTTGATATAACCACCCATAATGTACGTACAAAAAGTACTTAATATCAACGTCTATTCAACGTAACAAAATGGATGTTGTCTGTACGTCCCAAATGATACGTTTCATGTACGTTGATATAACCACACATAATGTACGTACAAAAAGTACTTTATATCAACGTATATTCAACGTAACAAAATGGATGTTGTCTGTACGTTCCAAAAGATACGTTTCGTGTACGTTGATATAACCACCCATAATGGACGTACAAAAAGTACCTTATATCAACGTCTATTCAACGTAACAAAATGGATGTTGTCTGTACGTCCCAAATGATACGTTTTATGTACGTTGATATAACCACACATAATGTACGTACAAAAAGTACTTTATATCAACGTCTATTCAACGTAACAAAATGGATGTTGTCTGTACGT